>JAYMFT010404074.1:0-18720 GCA_038088735.1 Panulirus argus | reverse complement strand
TAAATATATATATATATATATATATATATATATATATATATATATATATATATATACAGGGGAGAAAGAATAATGCCCACGTATTCCCTGCATGTCGTGTCGTAGAAGGCGACTGAAAGGGGAGGGAGCGGGGAGGTTTGGAAATCCTCCCCTCCTGTATTGCTTTATACTGGAGGGTTTCAGCAGACATGACCAGATGTGTCATCAGACACCGCCAGGGGTTTCAGCAGACAACACCATAGTTTCAGCAGAATCCATTACGGGTTTCAGCGGACACAAAGAATGGTTTCAGGAAAAGAAAAGCAACTGTAGTTTCAACAGACACTAACAAAGAATTCAAAAGAATCCATCAGAGGTTTCAGCAGACATAGATTCTGTTAAGTCAGTGAATCTTAAGATTCTCAATCATTCTCTTCGTTTACATATTTCTTTAAATCATACGACATCCTTACTGATGTATCTTCTTTCCTCTGTATTTCCACTCTTAGTTGTTACTCTTCTTCCAGTCTCTCTCTCCCTGGACGAAGGAGGAACGAGCGAATGAGCCACTGGTGATCAAGGACAGACATTTCGGTACAGCACACAAGCATAGCCGACGGATACCCTCATCTCCACGAGACAGATTTATTAATGATCTTCGTCCTGTAATTTTGCCAGATGAACGGACGACTTTTACCTACCAGCCTCACTGACTAAATACGAGCTGACGGCTTCTTACTAGCCTCACTCCTCATATACGAGTTGATGAATTCGTACTAACCTCACTACTCATATATGAGCTAACGACGACCTCTCAAACAGCATTCCCTCCCTCCCTCTTGTCGTGTGTGAGTTAATACCTTCACCTATCAAGCTTACACTTGTTGCATATGAGTTGACGATTTTGCCTCGTACCCCTCACTCCTCATCTTTTTTATGAGATGGCTCCGTTCACAACCCTCCCCACTGCTGATGCGTGAGTGGACTAGTATGTCCACCACGACCAGATCCTCACAATGCAGCAGGATCTCCTGATATATGAAAAAACGGTGTCGAATCTTTCTTTCTCTTTGTACACCTCTGGATTCACACCTATGTCCGTCATGAACACCTTCCTGACGAGGTCCATCCCTTCAGAACGAGCGACCACTCCTCCTCCATCAGGAGGCTATCTCTCCCTGGGGATCACCACATGACATCTGAGGGCTTCTAATCAGTGCCCACGTGACGAAGTCGGCGTCTAAATAACCCGCATTTCTCTCTACTTCTGTCGCTCCACCATACAACCATCTCTCCTGACGGAGATGACCCCTTCTCGACCGATCATCCATCGCCTCCTATCTCCAAATCCTCCTCCTGCTCCTCCTCCTCCCGCTGCTGTTACTCCCGCCTATTCTCTGACCTCCTTCACCACGCCTTGCGTACGGTCCATCTCGCCCGGAGAGTGAGTACTGTGGGTCCTCACATCCGTCTGATTATCATGAAACTCGAGGAGGGTTTCACGGCCACCTCCCTACATCAACGAGCGGAGACGACGACGTCCATACCTGTGTGTCGGGGTTGGTCGACGCCGAGCCTCGAGGCTGTGTGGCGAGAGGAAGGTCTTCTGTGACAGAGAGTCCTCTCTGTGGGCCCTCAGACTGATATAAAAAAAAAATAAAACTTCGCAATATGTGTGTGGAAAAAATTATCCACATGCTTTTTTTATCAGTGGTGGTGGAGGAAGGGGGGGAGGGTAGTGTGAACAGTTTTGATAAAGGTTTAACTGTTGTCTCCAGTTTGAGGGTTTTATATTTTTTTTTCTTATCCTATGTTTAAGATTTGATGAGGCTACTACCACAGCCGAGGACATTGGTCATGTCCGCTTTCTGCCTGCCTGTGTGACATCCTGAAGACAACAATGCTCAAAGTTATCACCTGCCTAATGTATGAGAAAATGTGTTCTTCTCTAACCCTCCCTCGCACAGCTTATTCAGCGTACACACATTGGCTAAGAAATACGCACAGACGCACCCTTGTGCGTAACGGACGCAACCATGTGCGGAAAGATCAAAAGAAATGGTATGATAAGTGCGTACATGATGTGCGACACACACACACACACACACACATATCTATATATATTCATTTTTTTCGTACACAGAAAAGTGGGGCTACATTTGCATATGCATCTGTGGCTTCGACACTTCTTAATCATTCGTGAATGGAATTCTTCATGACAATGTTTCTCATTCTTCATTACTTGAGTGAATGACGCTATAATGATATTTACTCCTGGTAAGGTGAATAACAATCGCGTGTATGACTCCCGATGAGCCATATTAGCCATTGTTGCATTGTGCATTATACAGTAACTGTAGAATTAAGTCCCATAAACTTTCATGATTACGGAAGAATTATGTTCCTTATAGTCGGTAATCACTGTAGATTAATTGTCTATTAATCCGTAATCACTTTAGAATCATATCCTTTGTATCCCAAAACCATTGTAGAATCATGTCCCTTTTTGTGTTAATCACTGTAAATTCACGTCCCCTGTACACCAAAATCACTGTAGAATCATGACCTTTAACTCCTAGAAACACTGTTGAATCATGTCCTTTATACCTCAGAATCACTGTAGAATCATGTCTTTCATATCCCAGAATCACTGTAGAATCATGTCCCTTCCATCCCCGTAAATAGAATCGCGTGCTGCGTGCCCCACAGAACTACAGCGAAGTCATACCTCTTGCACCCACACTGGCGGTAGCGCCATGCGCCATATCCCTCGCAAAACCGCTGCATCGCCACGTAGCCTGTAATCATGCCCTGTACCACGTATCCTAAACACAACATAATGGTACGTTCAACACCTGTTATCTCCGGCTCCTCTAGCACCATTAAACATATACATGCCACCAGTACGCTACTTTAGGGCATTCATTTTGTACCCTCCTCCCGTTTTTTATTCATAAGCTCTCCTTTTTTTTTTTAGTTCTCCCTGCGCGTCCCACCTCCATTTTTTTTTTCGACGTATCATCAAGCGTGACGGGGTAGCCGAGCGGCTCATAAATCCCGGAGAGTTGTCTCGTCCATCATAAGGAAATGTATGTGCGGCCCTTATTGTCTCTCTCGTGAATCTTGCGCTCCCGAGGAGACACCTCTCCCCGTTTTCTTTCAGTGTTTCAGGCCCAAGAAATCGATTTATTTAATGAAAAAGGGATCGTCCTTGCATTTCGCAATTTCGATTCGAATGTTGATTTAGTCTATAGAGGTATGTACGTTACCACAGGGGTCTGTATGGGGAAACGAGATTAGAAAATGGTTTGTAAACAAAGGGATGGGAAAAAAAAAAGAAAATGGGTTCCTCCCTTTTCCCAATAAATCATCAAAATGCCATAGCTTGGCTTCTCCTCCCTTGGAGAGCGTCAGGTAGGGAAAAAAGATGGCTTAGGAGGTGTGTGTGTGTGTGCCTCCCCCCTACCCCACTCCCCCCACCCCCCTCCCTTCTCACCTGAGCGCTGGCTTTTCATTATCTTTAAGAGGGTGTCTATATGTTTATGGGCGGGATTACCCTCCTTATGAGAGATGCAAGGGGGTGTGGGAGGAAAGGTGGGGGGGGGGGTTAGAGATAAGGAGAGAGAGAGAGAGAGAGAGAGAGAGAGAGAGAGAGAGACCGTACGTACGTAAGTCTCATCTCTATACATCATCTCTCAGGTATGCGCCAGAGAGAGACTTTTAACGCGAGATGATGGCGCTGGGGTTATGAGAGGGTGCGGACCCCCGTGTCGAGATGAGGAGGCCGATGTTCAGCCGGGCGAGGACGATATTCTGCCGGGGGCAGATGACGGCGCCGCCGGAAGCAATTAGGCAGTTCTCGTGTTTACCTGAAGGATGGCTGGCGGGGGTGGCGACCCCCGGCAACGCCGCCAGGGGCGCCCAGATTTTGTTTTTTCTGACGCTTTTGCCAAAATGGAAAAAGGAGTGAATGTCAGTAGTAGCAATCTGCTACTACTACTACTACTACCACTGCTGCAATTACCACTGGTACCACTACTACTATTGATAACAACGGAAGTCATGATGACAGTAACATTGATAGCGATGATAATGATAATAATGATAATATTAGCAATGATAACAGACAGAAGCAAATATCTGTTCGAAAAATTAGCCATAATTTGTATCTAATTACAAAGTAGACAATCGGATCAATTAGACACTAAAGAATTAGAGGTTACAGAATCATTCTTCCGGTGATATTGTCATATTTTTCCTAACGGAAATTAAAGAATATAAAGAAATCAGGTTATATAACCTAATAAAGGAAGAGAGTATAAAGGAAGAAAAGAAATATGAGTCAATCTGTTAATATTCTTAGAAGAGAAAATATCTGAAAGTGGAGAAAAAAGAAAGATCTTTAAATAAGAAAAGATTATAGATAAAAGGAGAGGCTATTAACTAACAAAGCACGACTTGCGCGGAAACGAAAAGAAAAGGAAAGAAAAGAAACAAGAGGAGAAGTAAAGAAATCAAGGCAATTTAAGTCACAAGGAGAATATAGACGTACATGAAAAAATCATCAGGACGGCAGGAAGATAAGAATGAGAGATGAGAGAATGGAAAGAATGATGCTATAATCACAGGCCACATGGGAGTTGATAATTGCAATACTTGCCTTAACTACAGTGGTCTATTGTCTGAACGTTTAATGTGTGTGTGTGTGTGTGTGTGTGTGTGTGTGTGTGTGTGTGTGTGTGTGTTCAATTACCTATTTGTGCTGTACAGGAAGAAAGATTTACACTCGTGGGGACCCAACTCTTGACTATGTGTATATATGTACTGTGTACATTGAGTGTATTTGTACAGTGGGTGGGGTGGAGGGGGTTTACACTCGTGTGGTCCCCATTTCTTGTGCATGTGTGCGTATTCCCTTCACACATGCGTGTGTGTGCACATATGTATCTTTGCATGTGTAAATCTAGATGAGAGTGTGCACAAAAGTCATTCATTGTCTCGTGTGTAAACAAAATTGAATATCGGAAACATTCATTTGACTACTGCATTTCTGCATGGTCTTTTAATCAAACGAGCATCTCTTTACAACGGTTTGTTACCCACAACAGCCGTCTGTTTATAAGGGGCCTGCTTGCAAAGACCGACTATCTAAAGCGGACGCGTGTTTATAAAGACAATCTGTCCACGCTAAGACCACTCATCTTAAGAGGCCACCTCCTTACAGCGGTCATCCTTCTATGACGAACACTTGCCTGTAACGGCCACCTGCATACAGCGCTCACTGAATATTCTAAGCAACTGTTTAATGCAACCACCTGCATACAGAGGCTATCTCTACAGTGATGCCTCTGTATAGCGACCGCACATATATTTCGAGCATATAAATCTAATGGTCTACATAAGACAGTCCTCTACTTAGAAAGGCCACCTAGCTATACCAGTCATTTTCCTAAATCAGCCACCTTTATATAGTGATTTTCTCACTTCAGCGGACAACTAGGTACAGCGTCAACCAGCTGAACATCAACTATCTATCTATTGCAGCCACTCAACTGCAACAGCCACTGATTCTGAGCGATCACCCACCAAACCGGTCAACCTGTTTATAATAACCATCTGCCTAGCTCAGTCAAATGACTACTGCAACGGCTCATCTGTCTACAGCGACCAGCTCTCTGTTCAAGCCACCTATGAGATAACCACTCATGTTAAAACCAACTTCTACGCAAAAGACCACCTAATACGCAAAGGACCAGCTACTACGCATGATTAAAAAAAGGCTATGAAAGACTTTTTAAACAAATTACCTAACTTGTGCAGAAACACACACACACTCTCTCTCTCTCTCTCTCTCTCTCTCTCTTTCTCTCTCTCATACCAGTATCATTTTATTAAATCTAGCTTTATCTACCATACTTTCTGTGTATGTTGCAGATTATCATGTCCTTTTTCGTCTTATTTTCAATGGCCATCGTGTTTCATTTTCACATAGAATTCGATGTTTTTTGTTGTTGCTTATTCTATAAATGCACAATATCATCAGCTCAGAATGACATGAGGAACACAATACCAACAGGTCTAGAATACCTTTATAATGACAGTATTACCTACTGGAACAACCTCACCCTACCTGGAAACCATCAAGATATTAGCTTTCAAGGTAGGTAGGCGTAAGAGCGACTCAACCATTTGACCAGTTATCTGCTTATGTCCTAACTTATCCTGTCTTTATCGATGGTTTAGATCAATACTGTGTGCTCTGCTTATCTTTGTTACCTCCACTGTATTGACTGTTGTGTAAATGATGTAATCATAACGAGTTATAGATTAAAGACAAGGCAGTTTGTAAACAAAGTCATGATGGAAGACAAGTGAGGGTCGCGAAGCGTCGGGCTCGTATCATATGTTCCACAGCGTGGTAATGAGAGACATTAACTGGCGTCAGTGTGGGCCAGCACCCGTCCAGGGCTCCTCCGAACATACCCTGGGTGGATCCTTTACACTGAAGTGACTAGACTACAAGCTGACATTCAACCTGATGGCAACTGAACAGTACCTCATTCAGTTGTTCTCAAATTATATCAAAATCTCTTTTTCACCTCATTTTCAGACATTCTAAACCGATAGACTACCATAAAATTTAAAGTCGATGATGAAACCCAGGTAAAAGGGGAGATAACATGCGTAATTCAAAGAAAGCGTAATTTAAGTCTCCGTCTGACCGTTCAGTCGCGAACGCAGATCACTTGTAAACAGACGAGTCGTTGTTGCCTGGCGTACGATACATACTTTAGCACGCTTCTCACTCACTCCTCTCTGTATCTTCTCTGTGAAATCCTTTATAGCGGCCAGTCGGCTTATTTGATTATATTAAATCGTCAGGTAATTAACGTCAAGCGATTACAGAGTTAAAGGATATCAAATTGCACTCCCTGACAGTCGGGTGCAATTATCATACCGTAAGAAAGGTACGCGAGGTTTTAATTTGATTATTCTAACCGATCATTATTGGATAAAAATGATAACAGATCTATCTCCTTCATACGCAGTCTTGTTCATCTTGTTCTAATTAATCTGTCGTCACAGGGTCAGTATATAAGGATCTTGGGTGGTCGACCTTCCAATTTTTTTTCCTAGGAGACAGCGAAGTAGGAAGTGTTTCTTTATTTACTTGATATCAGGCTCTAGTTAAATCACTGAGCAAGACGGTGCGAACCTTGAGTAAGTAATGATGAGACAAAGGGCGGTGGTTTAGTACACATACTAAGTGTAGTGTAAAAAAGAGGTTATGAATGGCATCCCTCGTGCAGCTGTCATCCTAATGTCCTCATATAGAGACAGGCATTATTTTCTTTTTGTTTTCAACTTAATACGCTGGCATTGAAACGGTAACAAACCCCTGAGTCCTAACGAGACTGTTTGTGATAGTGGAGAACAGAAATTCATGGATTAGTGCGATAGGATTAGGAATATATCCAGATTTTTCAAAGTGGAAGACTTGTAAACTTATCGTATAGGTAAGGTGGCGTAAAACCTATGCGCCGTAAATGCGTCACGGTAAGGAACGTTAACCGCTACACCACGGAGGTCCATATAGGAGGTGAGGAGAGATTCAAAGACTTTGGAAATGATAGATATCAAAGCAACAGGATATTTAAAAGGGCTAGAACGGTCACCCTTCTTAGGGATGGGATGTACCAACGCACGGTTCCAAGAAGACGGAAAAGTTCTGTTTTTTTAAACAGAATCGGAACAGACGAGCAAGCACAGGCGCAAGCAGGTTCAGAGGCACACTCTTTCAGTACACGGGGATGGATGCCATCAGGACCATAAGCCTCGCTTGTGTGTTAATACAAATATAAAAAGAAATATCACGTAAGTTAAGGCACTGCAGAGAGAGAGAGAGAGAGAGAGAGAGAGAGAGAGAGAGAGAGAGCAAACATGGCCACTCGTTGATATCGGAACACTACCAACATTATTATTTGCAGGACGCTGTGTGATGATGGACGGCGACGTCTTTCAAAAAATTCCTCCCGGAATTGGCTCTGGTTCGATACTCTTGTTGGTAGACCCAATGCAGATTTATGGGCCCACATTTTTGCAGTATCTGACGCCCCCTTTGCTTCCGCCACGCCAACTCTCTCTCTCTCTCTCTCTCTCTCTCTCTCACTCATTTCGTTCCCATCACTGTCTGATATCCCCAATGTCCTCCTCTCTTCTGACCTCTCATGTGCCCATGCGACATCTTGAGTATGTCTGCTATGGCATACTTCAATGTATATTTTTTTCCCTCTCCTGCTATAAGTTACTATAACTCATACGGTTGCATAATTATATTTAGAGTGGGGGCGTTATAGACCAGTGTCATTTATATCGGAGGGTCATATGATGGATGGCTTTAGAAAGACCCTCTCCTTTTTTTGTTCTTAATGAGAAGTCGGGACGTAATGACATATATATGTTTTTTATTAATTTCCCCTGCTACCACGCCATAGAAGAGTGATTAGCAACATATATATAGAGCTTAAGAAAAGTTTAATGAGATGAATGAACTCCGTCGGGTTCAGAGGCCCATTGAGAGAGGATAATTGGGTTATTGTTAGAATTATGAGTTAGCAGGCTATAAACCTGCATCAACATCATAATTTTGATATTCACGCGAATGGGAAGCTTTTAACAGTCACATGTATGTAGATCTTACTTCAAATACTCAGTGGTTTAGGGATTTCTGGTTCAACTTTCACACGGATGAGGACCCCTGAGATAATATTATGCTGTAAACCCGATTTTTACAGCAACAAGTACAGCTTTATGGTGTCATTAGTCACGCATTTAGTGGCATGGAGCAACTGGAGGCAAGATTTCACATGTCTCAGAAACCTTTAGTTTATGTATTCACATAATTAAGGATCTTCAGGTAGTTTTTCTCTTTCAATTGTATAGGAGTCTTAATTCAAAATTCACAGGTAATGGGCTCTTTTGAACTAGATACTCACACTTCTGGGGCACCCTCATCAATATTCACACTTGTGAAGCACCTAAGTCAATAATGCACGGAGGTAGGTGCCCAGTCTTCCACCAATATAAACATATATTCAAATAGACAGCGATGTATCAAACAATTTTTTTCCCTTTTCGTGGGCGATTTCCAGAATGGTTATGGATATGGACGTGAATGTTTATTAATAGATTTGCTCTCCGTGTCACGCAGAGCATCTGGATTGAGATATATGTGAATTGAGCCATTTGGAAGGTGCGCGAGACGTGAGCTGGGAATTTCTGAAAGTCGAGAATTTTTTTCTTACGATCGTGTGAGTTTAAGGATTTGCGAGTTCTTACCTTATGTGAGATGGGAGTATAAGGATCTGAGAACAGGGGTGTGGGAGTATAACGATCTAAGAACAGGGGTTGGTGAATATAAGGCCTTTGATATTTCTGAGATGGTAAATCATGAAGATGAGAAGGCTGTGTGCGCTAATAAGTTTGCAAGAAGAGAAGGCAATGAGCTAAGGGAATTGTGAGCTGTGATTTGTATAAGCTGAGAACATCAGAAAATGGGGAAATGTTTAGATGAGAAACTTTGCAAAATAAGTAACTTCTGTGCTGTGATGTCAGTATATAGTCAGTATATATGTTAGTATATATGTCAGTATTTCTTTATAGCGTTTTAAGTTGCGAAGAACAAGAAGTGTAAGTTGTGTGTTTTCAAGTGTTGCGTGTGAGATGGGGAGATTGTATGTTTCATGGACTGACAGCCAGCATCTTAAGTACGTGTTAGGCTAAAAAAAAAAAAAAAAGACAGGTACGTGGGTCTAAGGAGTGAAACCTGACAGCCACTGAAGTGCTGGCTCACCGCGCAGTCGCCGATACCCAGGTGGGTAGTACCGCTGCCTACCACCAACTACCTGCCTACCTACCTATCGAGAGAGAGAGAGAGAGAGAGAGAGAGAGAGAGCTAATTAGGTTTAGACTAATTTTTTACTTATATGACACGCAAAATGCTCCTAACGTTGCCTGCCAGGACAGATACTTAATACTTATACTTACTACTGCTACTACTAATGATGATGATTCCGGATATTCAAACACAGTTCTGACCTGCGCAAGTCACCCAACCCTTTCTCCTCTTCACTTGGTCCAATCAACCCAATATTTAACCCACAACCGGAAGGTGGGTCTCAGTTAACCTCATTTGCATAATGCGCACCGGAAGCTATCACGCCTAATCTTCGCGCCATCGCCAACTCGACGGGCTTTGGTTCGCGCCAAATTTCTCGCCAGCACCCCCTCCCTGCAGGGTTGCCATCATCTTCAACTCGCCAGGGGCAAAATTAACTCCCTCCGCCATGATTCAACACCCTGCGCCTTGGGGTATTATGAAAATTAGACTTTCTAAAGGTGTTCTAAGGGGGTAAGGGGAAAGGGGTTAAATGCAAAGGGGGTGAATGCAAAGGGGGTAAATATTTTACCCCCTTCTACTCAATCTCCTTTTTCTTGTTCTTCTTAGGGTAGAAAATTCACACCCCCGTCAACGGTAAATCTTGCCGAGATTTCACGCCAATCTTACGCCAACAATGGCTCCTTTCCCACCCAGAAATAGCCAGGGAGGGAGATAGCCCGCCTCCCCAAGCCACGTAGACTCCCTTCCCCCTCCACCAACTAACCAACTCATCCTCCCCTTCACCAACCACTATCACTCTCCCATCTCTCACTCTCTCTCTCCCATCACGGGGAAACAATGAGACCGAAGGGAGAGTAAGAGGGAGAGTTATAGCCGCCGGTGTCATCGCCTGAGGTTGTGGGTGGACCTGGGGTTGTCAGCAGGTGCTGAGGGGGGAGGGGTGGGGAGAGATTGGTGATTGGGAGGGAGGAAGAGGGGGGGGGGAGGAGGGAGATTGGGAGGGTTAAAGAGTAGGGGGAGGAAGCGGGAGAGGAGGAGGGTAAAGTGAGAGAATTTGGGAGAGGTACGACGATATGGATGAGGCAAATAGGAGGGTACTTACTTACGAGTACTTACGACGAGGTGTACTTACTTAAAGCACTTCCGACGAGGTTTAACTCACTTACGTGTACTTTCAACGGTCTGATTTACTTACGAATACTTACGACGAGGTTTGATTTACGTACGTGTACCTACGACAAGGTTTATTTACTTATAAGTACTTACGACGAGGTTTATATACGAGTACTTACGAAGAAGTTATGTCAGTGTGGAAAAAAAGATGGAAAAAGGTGAGAGAAGTTGCGAGAGAATGCGAGAGGTTGTGAGTGAGACTGTTAGAGGGGTTGGGAAAGGTTGGGAGAGGTTGGGAGATACTAGGAAAAGCTGGGAGAGCCTGGGAGAGGTTTGGAGAGGGAGGGAGGGAGAAGTTGAGAGGGTGTAAGAAGCCAGGAGAGGTTTCGAAATGTTGGGAGAGGCTGCAAGAGGTGGTCAGAGGTTGAGAGACTGGAGAAGGGAAGGAGAGGTTGGGTGAGGTTCATAGGAAGTGTGAGAGTTTGAAGAGAGGGCGAGGGAGATCTAGGAGAGGCTAGAAGGCGGGAGAGGTTGGGAGAGGCTGAGAAGAGGTTAAAGACGTTAGAAGTTTATCATGTGCTTTATTATTGCGAAGTATCTGACGAGTACATTAATGTCTATGATGTATTCATTTTATCTATATGTTTTTGACGTGAAGAAAAATATTTTTTAACTTATTTTTGACGCTATGTTTAAGGTACAAGATTAACGCTGATCCACTACTGCGAGAGGCAGTAGATCAAACACCTGTTCTGGACACGTCTTGCCCTCGTTTGCGTTTGAACGCGGATGTACTCAAACTCTTGTTACATGCATCTGAAACTCTCGATGTACGTAATTATATGTGTAATAATAATGGAATTCATAAATAAGAAGAAATATCTACAGCATCCTGAACTGATGCTGTTGTCTTCTGAAAATCGTTTTGTCATATAAAGCTCAGCTCAAGAAACCGTTTTTCTTCTTGATCTCTAAGTCTACCTCACAACAGGCGATAGTGACGATACCTTGGCTATTTCTATCATATCAACCTTTCCTCATTCTTCTTTTTCTAATTCCCTTTCCTCACGGTCTGCGGAGGTACCAGTGAAACCTTACCCGTGGCTCTAAAAATCCTTCATCGCCGCCATACGTCCCAAAGGGAGTGGGGGGCTGAGAGGAATAGTTAAGGTAGTGCATCGTTCGTGTTTACCATTCCTGCATAAGAAACGAGTCTACCCTTCTACCCTCTCTCTGTCCCGGCCCGCGCCGCCGCTTCAGTACCCCAGGTGAGTCTAGAGTTAAGAGCAGGAGTTATGGATGATAAACGAGGTGATTTCGGGGTCATTATGAATCGCATCTGTCCTCCCGCGCGAAATTACGGGGTCAGAAATTGTCTCGAGTCAAACTCCCGCCATCTTTTTTTCTTTTTTTGCCGCGAACCGCAACCTCTCGCCTAGCCAAGAACACCTGATTATAATATTTTTTTCCTTTCCCATGAATAAACCTGCTTTTAATTAGCTCTTTCCTATGATGTTATTCATAGTAGCGCCTCATTGAGAGACAATAATAATCCTTTACTTTGGCTTTCATAGTGAATTGGTTGGCTTTGCTGACCATGAAGTCACGCGGGAACCTGTCCGGGTTCGAGTCTTGGGCACGGCAGTCGGCCCACAACCAACGCGATCCTTACCTCGTGCTTACTCTCTCTCTCTCTATCTCTCTCTCTCTCTCTCTCTATATATATATATGAAATCGAGATCATGGCAGTCACCTGCTCCTACCGTCTCGGCCACCATTAAGAGGAGAAAAGATCTAAACATGGCATATCTTCATCAACATGTGGACGAAGTTGTTACGAGGGTTCTTAAGTTGTGTAGCCGTCGGCTTCAGCGTCCATTGAGCATCATTTCTGGTCTGATGGCAACACTATGCCTACAGTTGCCATGTGCCACAATGCGTCATTAAAATTCATATTATTGTCATAAACCACAAGCAGTTTGATCGTGAAGTGTCGCCTCTGCCCACCTGATATACCATCGCATTTAATGGCCCAATTTAGGCTGCTATGACAACAAATTGCGTCGTTCGTAAATCACCTTACGACATTAAGAATCAGAGTGCCGCGTTCCTTCGCTAACTGCCTATTAGAACTGGTGAGGACCGTTGGTGAGACGGCGTCTACACTCGCCCGTCCGCCAACACTGAGGCTACACATCTTTAGAAAGTAAAATCTTTTGCTAAAGTTTTACAGTAATATTTCTTATCCGTAACGATAATTTCACGTATCTTAGTAATTTCTAAAAGTACTAGATGTGAAATAAGCTTTCGTTTACACACCAGAAGGTGGCCAATATATTCAAAGCTTTTGAAAGATTAGTGACCTTTGGTGTAAGACTTGTTTACTCCATAAAAGTTCAACCATTTTGCAGAGATAATAGTCTAACTTTTGCGAAGATATTTAGTTTAAATTTGAACACTATGGCTCACATTGCTGCTATGATGGATGCCCAACTTGCATGGATGATGAAATTCTTTAAAAAAAAAAAAATCATGAGATATATGCGAGACAGTTAATTACCTAACAATCAATAAAGTCTAAGAAATTAAGCCACTACGTCTCATTTCCCTTGCGTACATCCGGGCATTTCTACTCGATTTCTTCTTATCAAAATCCCCCTTTAATGAAACCTCATCATCAGGGAGCAAGGCTCGTCTCCTTCCCTCCCTCCGAATCCATTTTATATACTCCTAAAGTTACATTGGACGTGTGTTCAACTTCACCAAATCTGTTTTGGAGAATTTGCGTACCATAGAAATTGGCCAGATTTTGTTTCTTATTCTTATTGTCTTTTATTGAATAATATACTATTTGCAGATGTTGACATATACCTGCAAGGATGACCAAATTTCCTCCTTTTTCATCTTTAATTTCCTTCCTAACCTCTGTATATTTGTATTCTAGTATTTGCTATATGCGAGTCCTACTCTATCACTTGCCTTTTTTTTTCCACTCACATCTCAAACTTTTCTCTTCACCTGCCGTTTTCTCTTGTACTCCTCTCAATCAGTCACACCCGTTCGGTATTGTAACAACTTTCCTGCACAATTTCCATGGCAGTATAGTGATCCATTTTTCCTGCCGGCTGTTGTGCCAGAGGGAGAGGTGGGTGGCTAGGTGCCTTCTGCCCTACCATCTTGTTTATATCACAGTTAAGATTATGACCTAATGACGCTTCTCACTGCCTTCCAGCAGATAACCATCAGGTCTCCTGTTATCTGTCTTTCTTACGTACTCTTCTCATAATGCGGGGCATTCCATTCACAATGAAGTGAGGTCAGCTACTGCATTCGCTTTTGGACGCCCTACTTGCAAGAGAGAGAATGAATGGAAAGAGTGCAGTGGCAGCGGCGAGCTACCAAGATGATTCCAGAACTGAGAAACAAATCCTATGAGAATCGAAGCTTAGAAAAAACATTAAGAGGGGAAAGATGTTTTGATAATATCGATCTAAAATATCTTTTAAGATTAGTTTGATTTCACTTGTAGTAATGGCTACAAACTCGTAGGCAAAGTAATTATTTTTGAGCAAGATTGTTCACATATGGAATGATTTATCAATTAGAGCAATTCAAAATAGTACCATAGATACGCTTAACAAAAGACTTGTTAATACTTCAAGTCCACGATTGACATTATTTGCGCCTCTTTGTGACATATGGAATGTTAACAGGTCATCTGTATTCTTTTTTCTGACTGCACAAGACCCTGAGTTCCGAAGCTCTTCCATTATCTCAAACAGCCCCGAAAGGGCCCAATGGTCTGTTGCTGTTTGAATTATTAGAATAAGAAGTCTTAATGGTCTTAATAGAAATGGAACATCTATGAACCTTGTCTCAGGAAGTTGTTGAATTTGTCTTGGAACTCTCTCTCACTTATCTCGTATTTTCTTCCATTCAATAACTCCTTTTCTGTCTTTATACATACTCGTAGCTGATGCCTTAAGTCAATATTATCTTGCCGTCTCTAACTTTCGTTTAGCTTCCGTGATGATCTCCCCAGCGAGTCGGGTTGACAGCTTGATGAATCTGCTCATTTTTTCTGGTCTTTCATGAGCTGTGCATGTCGCCCCATCCCAGCCCTGCCTGCCTGACCCAGTTACGACCCTCGAGCCGTTTTGATAACTCCTTCTCTCCCGAAACGTCGAAGCTTTGGAGCTCTCTACCTTTTCATGTCTTTCCCAATAACTATGACCTGGCTCATTTCAAGATACAGGTTTTTCACTTTCTCAAAAATTCGTAAATACTTTCCTTGTCTGTTTTCCCCCTTTCTTAATACTCCCTATATTTCAATTAGGGCCCGTCCTTGATGTGGACTTTTGTCTGTGAGTAGAGTCTTCAACATAAAAAATAATATATATATATACATATATATGTGTGTGTGTGTGTGTGTGTGTGTGTGTGTGTGTGTGTGTGTTCACACGCAAGTACTCACATATATGGTTCTCACGCACATATATCGACAACAACAGCGGCCGGAAACAAGTGTGGAGTCAAGAAATTGACGACATTTTACCGTGACGCCGTACAGCCCCTGGGGTGGGGGGTGAGGGGAGGAGGGAGGTGGCGACACCCAGGCCACCAACGTCGCCAGACGAGTGGGAGGGAGGGGAGGGAAGGGGAAAGGAGGGAGGGGGAATGGAAGAAGAAAACTTAATAGGGGAAGGTAAGAGGGAGAGACTGTTGAGGAGGAGAAGGTAGAGGAGGATGAGGAGGAGGAAGAGACTGATAAAGAGGGGACGAAGATAATGAGAAGAGGAGGAAGACATAGATTAGGAGGAGGTGGAGAAGGAATATAATGAGATGTAGCGTGTAGTAGTCTTTACCTGGAATATGGCGTTATAGTCCAGCATCTCAATCTGTGATGTACGTCTATTTACCTTTTGCTTCTGAAATGATCTTGATATTTGTACAGCCCACTTGTCTGCTACATTCCACACTGTTAATTCCTTAATATCTCCAAGTTTCTAGTTTTGTCTTGAATATCACTTTTTTTGCCCAACTCGCACTGCTCCTGAACTCTCTGCACTTTCTAAAACCCTCCGTCTAATAAACCATACACTTTCCCTGGTTGTTCTGTCTCCATTAGCGTATATTACTCTCTGCTGCGTCTCTTGATGATTTTCCTTGTGCCTCTGTTTCAACGTCTTCGGACTTCTGTTCCACTGCATCAGTCAATGTTCTCCATTTCTCTTCATCAGACCCAGAATTTGTTCCTGCTCTCTATTATCAAAAGTCTTTCGTCTTATTGCTAGGAGTATTTTCATTTGTTGTTCTATCACTGACGATTTACATTTTTTTTTCATTCTTTCTTCTGGCTACATCACTTCTAATTCCCATCAGTTGATCTGATTTTTCTCTATGAAGATCTTTGATTGCATTATTCAGTTTCCTAATTTCCTCTTCCATAATGATAACGCTCTTCATGACCTTTGATTTGCTTCCTTAGTATCTCAGTTACTTCTTCCATCCGTCGCAAAGACCTATCCCTGTTTCTCTATAATTAACAATAATTTCCCTAGCCTTGTAGTGTTAGATAATTCATCTTTTAATTTTCTTTCTATTTCTTCGCCATCCATTGTAAAACCCTGGCAGTTCCCTATATACTAGCTTCCTGCCAACACCTCGTCACAATTGTATTGCGGCGAGGGTAAATGACGTTTTCTGAATCCATTTCGGAATTAAAATCCCAGCCTAGTTTGCCTATAGGCTCATGCTAAATCCGCTTTACTAGCAATTTCAGCCTCGAGGTCAAGAATGGTCGTAATTAGCGAGTTTCTAACATAAGAGATCTAAATAGAATAAATTTTTCAAGGAATTTAGGCAGACATATCAATTTGCAAATTTACTTAAACGTAATAAACACCTTTTCAATTGCTGTTGCACCCCTATAGACTTTCTCCTTCTTAAACTTATTTATTCACTTGATCACAGACACAGTGTGTGTGTGTGTGTGTGTGTGTGTGTGTGTGTGTGTGTGTTTTACGGAGAGAGTTTTACACTCGTGTTGCCCCGCCTCTTAACCTTGTATATATGTGTCATGTCTTTACTCCCTATGTATGAACGTATACACGCACCCCGGCCTGAGCCAGGTACCAATTTATCGACCATTCTCGAGTGGAGGACGAACACCTGGGTTGGGTGTGGGCCAACTGCCACTCTCAGGATTCGAACTCATGTAGGTCCGACCCCGTGCTGGTCCGTGCTTATTCATGGTCAGTAATGCTAACCACTACACCATGGAGGCCCGTGGGTGTGTGTGCGTGTTTGTGTGTGTCTTCATCAAGAATATATCTGTATCTTTATTTTCCGACTCTAGAAGGCCCTGCTATGGGGGTTCTTGCAGCGCTAAAGGAAACCAGCCAAGTCCACCGAGTGGAACCAAAGGTCGAGGAGTGCGGCAATGTTGTGTGTCTGTGAGATGAATGCAGTTCATTTTAGGAGCAAGTATTCAATGTCTTTCATACTAAAGAATATATATATATATATATATATATATATATCATGCAAACCTCCAACAGCCAGGCTCGAACCTGGGACCGTACTCGTGGTGGACAACAATGCTATAGCTAGGCTATGATAGCCCCTAATAGGAAAATGACTATTCGAATACTTAGTATTCGAATAGTCATTTCTTTATTAGGGGCTATCATAGCCTAACAGTAGCGCTCCCGGGTTCGAGCCTGGCTGTTGGAGGTTTGCAGTGTGAGGTGTTTGGAGCTAGGCACTAGACGTACCCCGGGAGTGATGTCTGGATTTTAACAACTTTGCTGATTATTGGCACATGAAGAAGTGGATTGTCCTCACGAAACATGTTGTGCCACATGTACAGATAAACTATAAGTTAAATAAAACTCAAAGAACTCCTACTGAAGTGCGATTTCACCTTCATAACTGCCATCACGGACTAGTGGGATGATGGGTCAGCCTCTCCCATTATCTCCATTAACAGTGGTGTCCCTCAAGGGTCTGTGCTGTCCCCAACACTTTTTCTCCTTCTCTTTAACGAGTTTCTCTCTTCCACAAGTAATCAAATTGGACTCATACGCTGATGACTCAACACTTCATTCATCCACATTCTTCAGTTCTGCTCCCTCTTCTCTCACTCGATCTGCATCTCGACACAGCTTCCTCAGTAAACTCAGGCTTGGACAGGATATCTCAGCGGGGTACACAAAATCTAGTTAATTTTAATGCTCCAAGACCTAATTTCTATCTATCTCTCCATCGAAAACTTCTCACAACTCTCGTATCTCCTTTGATGGTTCTGTAATTCCACCTCTTGACTCAATGAACATTCTTGGTATTATTGTAACATCCAACCTTTCTTGGAAACCCCATATTATGGGAATAGCTAAGTCTGCCTCTAAGAAACTGGGTGTCCTGTTTAGATGTAGCTTTTTCTCTTCTGAATAGCTGCTTCGTTTATTAAAGGGATTGATTTGTCCTTGTATGGAGTACTGCTCCCACATTTGGGGTGGTTCTAGCTCTGTCTCCTTACTTGATAGAGTTAAGTCAAAAGCGATCCGACATAAACTGTCCTGGGATAACTTCCAAACTTGATCTCCTTGTCTTACGCTGCAATGTTGGTTCACTTTCCCTTTTCTATAAGTATTACTTTGGCTTTTGCTCCAGAGAGCTGGCTGCTTGTGTGCCCCCACCACTAGTTAGACCACGGGATACTTGGC
>JAYMFT010404073.1:0-33945 GCA_038088735.1 Panulirus argus | reverse complement strand
ATGTGTGTATGTGGGGGGATGGGTTTTTCTTCGTCTGTTTCCTGGCGCTACCTCGCTGACGCGGGAAACAGCGATCAGGTATAATAATAATAAAAAAAAAAAAAACATATATATATATATATATATTTTTTTTTTTTTTTTTTATACATATTCGTCATGTCCTGCATTAGCGAGGTAGCTTTAAGAACAGAGGACTGAGCCTTAGAGAGGAAAATCCTCACTTGGCCCCCTTTTCTGTTCTTTCCTTAGGAAAAGCAAAAACAGGAGGGGAGGATTTCCAACCTTTTAAGAGTCTTTCTTTAAATGTTCTAAACACCTCATTCACACATGAGTGCATCCCTACATTTGCTGCATTTCCATCTAAACTTCTGGCACATTAGCTGTACTTCCATCTAAACTTTTGGTCACCCTCCTTTCCTACTCTTCCTTGCATTCTTTCTGATTCATCTTGATTGCCAACACTTTTACCTCTCCATTCTTCCTTACTTGATACCTCCACTTCTCCTTGATCCTCAACCCCCCAAAACTGCAAAATAGTCAGTCTCCAATGAAACCTTTTACAACTCTAGCATCTTGCATGGCCTTTCTCAATGATTCATCCACCACCACATAGTCAATCAAACCCTTTTGCTGTTCTCTTCCATCATATCTCATTCATGTATATCTGAGCCCCATCTTGTGCTGAGAAAAGGTGTTTGCATGGAATAAACCCCTGTCAGCACAGATATCCATAAGGTAACTTTCATTCTCATTTATTCCAAGCACTTCCCATTTACCAACTATCTTGCAAATTTCACTATATCCCACCTTTGCATTCATATCACCCATTACAACTACCTTTCACTCATTCTGAAAACCGTTTATACAGTCATCGAAATTTCTCCAGAAATGCTTTATTTCATCCTTACTTCACACAGTCTTCATAGTCACAGGTGCATAAACTAATACCAATGCATATTTCACCATTCCAATCTCTCCTTTCACCCACACTATTCTTGACCCACTCTGTCCATGTTCTGTAACAACCTGCCACACTCTTGGCGATAACAAAATTGTACATCCTTCTTTCCCTCTTCTCTGATAATTTTCATTCATTCCTGTCCATACCACTCCTCCTTCCAGGCTCTTCCATGACTTCCATTTTCCATTTCCAATGTCATTCCATACACCCTGCACGGGGATATGGGTTTCACTCATTCCCAGCACATCCCAACAATAACTTTCAAATTTCTCCACAAGCTCCCCCCTTTTACTCTCACCTGTTATTCCATTACACTCAGTGCCATCACCCTCAATCACTCATCCCTTTTACTCTTCGGCATAACTGATAGACTCTAATGCCGCTTCTTATCCTTTTGTGCCTCACCTTTGACAAGCCACTGGCAGAGGGCAACTCCCTCAAAGCTGCAGTGTTTCCCAGAGGCAGAAGGGCTCCTAAATTATCTGAAAAACCAAAAACCCAGCACACCTCAAGTGTTTGTCTTTATCTGAAAAAGAAAACTATTACTACTGTTTCTAAGACAATCTTCTCCTTTACCCTTGAGCATTGGTTCACTCAGAACCAGAACATCTAGGTTTCTTTCCTCAAAAATACAATCTATCTCTCCTTCTCATCTTGGTTACATTACACACATTTAGAGACCATATCATGAGCCTTCAAGGAGGATGAGCACTCCCCGCTTTGCTCCTTCTTCTGCTCCGTCTTTTAAAAATTGAAATAAAAGAAAGGGCGGTCCCCCCTACCACCCCAACCCGACACCTTTTATGACATGCAGTGGATACTGAGGTAGAATTTTTTCACTCTTACTCCAGGAACAATACTATTACTATTATTATCATTCTTTTCACATGATTGCCATTTTCTGCATTTGCAAGGCATCACCAGGAACAGATGAAGAAAGGTCGCATTTACTCACATTCATTCGTCCCCCTGCATGTTCACTCAAATTCTTTTTCACTCCATCCTTTCATCTCAATTTGGTCTCCCCCTTCTCCTTGTTCCCTTCACTTCTGACAAATATATATTTTCTCTGTCAACCTCTCCTCACTCATTCTCTCCATATGTCCAAATCATTTCAGGATACCCTCTTCAGCTTTTTCAACCGCACTCTTTTATCACTACACATCTCTCATACCCTTTAAGTACTTACTCAACCAAACCAACTGATACCACATATTGTCCTCTAACATTTCATTCCACCACATCCATACATCCTCAGCTATAGCCCATACCTCACTTCCGTACAACATTGTTGGGACCACTATACCTTCAAACATACCCACTTATGTCCTCCCAGAAAATGACCTATTTCCACACATTCCTCAATACTTCCAGAATCTTCGCCCCCTCATCCACCCTGTGACTCACTTCTGCAACCATAGTTCCATTTTCATTATTATCATTATCATAAACATTTCAGGAAAATCTGGCTGAAATCTACTGCTAAATATAAAAGAATATGCAGATATCAGCTCAGAACATAAAAGTAGGCATACTTAGATGGATGCATGGGTGAACAAAAGTATTAGCACATGCATATTTACACTAGAGGCAATGCATATAAAGAAAATCTGCTCTCACCTTGTTTACTTAATCTTGATGAAGAGAGATTACTTGACACAGATTCTCCCCGAGACAATACTGTCACTCCACCACTGTAGCCCCCAAAACTATGCGATTTAAACACTGGTGGACGTAACGATTTTGGATGATGAGTATCTCTGCTTTCAAATGATTCTACTTTTGGTAATCTTCCAGGTCTGATGGGCAAACAAAAGTTATAGTTATGATTTTCATATAGTAATGAATACCTTTACATGAACATGAACAAGACTTTCATGATTTTCATATAGTAATGAATACCTTTACATGAACATGAACAAGACTTTCAAATACAAAATCTTTGTGCACATTGAAAAAAGCAGTTTTGATGGTTGAAAAACCTTTTCTCTCTGAGTCAGTGTCTTGCAATCATTCCTACTCTCATAAAATTTGTAAGGAAGCTCTCATATGCTCACTTTTTCAAGTCAGTCCCCAGATCACTACAGTCTTTTGTCCATTTAACAGTTTCACTCTCAGCAAATTAGTAACCACTATTAGGTCAACATCAGTGACTCACCTGCTCCCAGCCATTCAGAACTCACAATTCACAGGTCATGATGGCAACCAAAGGATGTTACACTGACTCTTCCAGTAGGCTCTAGATTAATGAATGCTCTGTCACGGAGGGACAGGACTGAAACCAGGCAGAGTTGGAGAAGACCTTCCAAAATTATAGACAGGTAGGAGAAAGAATCAAACAGCAGGTTGGATAAGTCTTTCTAAATCCCACTGAAGTTAACAAGACCATAAGAAATGCTGTTCAACCTCAAAAGAGTACTCTGTCCTTCCTTTATTATGGAGCTACTCTGGAGAATATCAAAGACTGATTAAGCATTCTCATTCACATAAGTCTTCTTAAAAATGCTAAGATATGTCAGATTTTACCATTTTAAGGAGAAAAGCCTATGTCCTCCAGGTCCTTGAACACAGCAAGATTAATCAGAATATCCTCCATGGATGGTCAAAGAATAGCCTTCATCTCTCCCCAAAAGCAGATTTGGCAACCTTGGTGCTCTCTAATACATCTTCGAAATACAGTAAACCCTCAATTTAATGGACTAATGGGGGGGGTATCCATTATTACCAAAAGTCTGTTAAATCGAAAGTAACCTATGGGCCATTTTTTAATATAATATACAGTTCACACATTGTCTTTTAACTCCACCATCACTTGATGCCATTCTGAATTGTAAGGAATGCAAAATCATTAAATAAATAAAGTCAAATTCTCTCTATACAACCTGACCGCACAACAGCTTGAGGCAGATTGAGACCAAAACAAAATGAGTTTACCCTATGCTACCAAAAACAAGTGTGATATGAAATGCACATGGTGTGGCGTTTGAGATTTTTCATTTTTCTTATATTCTAAATTATGAGTAATAAGTGTAGTACTATTTGCCCAGTCCGTTAAATCCGAAATTCATTATATTGGGGTCCATCAAATCAAGGGTTTACTGTATACAAATACAAGCTGTACGATCTATATGAGTGTTTCCTTGGCATTCAACATCTTTTCCTCCAAGAAAATATTTATGGAAGAGAACATTTTGAGAGCAACCAATACCAAGCTCCCTGTGATATGATTTCCAGTTTACAAAAACCTTTGGGCAGCAAGTGGTTTCCATGATAAAGAGTGCAGGACTAACTATCAAAATTTAAGGAGACTGGAGGTTCAACTTTCTGCCAAGGTGAAATGGTCTAAAAGTGGTTCTCTCACTTCATTGTAAGAGGCTCCTGAGCCAGAGTTCTCCAATGAAAAGGATGAAGAAGGGACCCATGACATACTTGGACCTGACATGGGTTCTTGATCCAGATGAAAGGGCCAGGGAAAATCTTCAGAAGGAAACGAAGAGGGATATGGTATACTGGATGATTCCACAAACTGTGACATGTGATCTCAGTGCAATCTACAGGACTAAACCCATTGTCTGGGGTCACCACATATATCATATATACCCCCACAGCGGGACTTTTCAAAAAAAAAAAGAAAAAAAACTACTGCATGAAAATCTGTGATTAGAGATGAAAATTTTTTTTAGAAGAGTCAAGGCTGTCATCACAGCTTTTTCTACCAGCTATATAATGCATCCCTCACCATATGACAATAAATATTCACTTATTTTACATCACTGTTATAATTTCTTGCACTCATACATATATGGAAATTCTTTACACAATAATGCTAATTCTTCTATTACAAATGACAGATATTTCGGTATTTACAATGTGTGCGCTTATATCTATATATTCATAGATTGTACTCTTTTCTATTTTTAGTAAATGCACACAGAGGAATATCATGTTCATTACACGTGTAGTGTGTTTTCTGTTCTCTCTTCTGTCCCTGAGTGGTTTAAATACAAACATGACAGCTGCACCAGGTTCCTCCCTCACCTGTCATGAGCAGGATAAGGCAATGAGAGTGTCTTCCCACCAGACATACTTGATGTCTACCAATGTGATGACTTGGTGTCTCACTGATCATATTGAATTTATCAATCAGTTCAGGACACAGAGTCTTAATAGAGTCCTTCAGTTTTGGCTTCTGCACTATGTACATACTAAAAACTGAATGTTCAGCGTTGACATATCTAGCAAGTGAAAGAACACTTTGATAAACCACCTGTGCTCTTTCTCACACACTCAACACAGATAAAAAGCACATTGCACGTATCTACAACTCTCATTTCCTGATTGCACTTTACAATGAAAGTCGTTTTTTTTTTTTTTTTTTTTTTTTTTTTTTCAACACTAAAGCGCTAAGTGTAATTGACTGACTGAAATGCCTGCACACAGATGTTAACATTGGCTTTGTAGACCCATGTCTTGGCTTCATAGAAGATAAGGGATTATAAAGCAGAGACAGAATTCGCCTCTACAATAAAGTGACAGAACTCTTAGCTGGACAAATCAAAGATCAAATTGCCTTATAACTGCTGGGGAAATTATTTTTTCAGGCCCAGTAAGTCAGTGTGTTGACATCAAATGGGTGGTTGAGGTCTGGTCATGCAAGGGACCCTATCAGACAGAGATGACAGGGAGGCAGGTCATGGGAGCTCGTCACCACTCGGTCTAAAAATAGCTGGTCACCAAATCCTACCACCAGTTTGGTACAGAAATCACTTGAAGAAATTAAATGAACTTTACAAGAATATAAGAGCCATCTGAAACAAAATAGCTGATTTGCCTTGTTTGGTAAATAGTGAACACGATATCACTTGTTTCACAGAAACATTTCTGAATACTTTAAACAGGAATCTGATTAGTGTGTACAATTTACCAGACTACAAATTATTTGCAAGGGACAAAGATGGTCAAGGAGGCGGAACTGTGCTGCATGTAAAATCTTACCTAAACCCCATCGAAATTCAGACTACAACATCTGCTGTTGTTGAACACTTGTATGTTCAGACTGGCACAGAATTTTCCAAACTTTACATAACATCTATAGGATACTGACAATATCATGTACGAGAATTTACAACTAGCAATATGGGAAAAAGACACAATCATTCAAGGGGATTTTAATCTTCCAGAAATCAACTGGCAAACTATCTCAGGTGTAGAAAGTGAATCTCTAAGACTTATCAACTTTGCTGGAGACAATTTTTCCTACCAAACCATCACTGAGTTGACAAGGGACCCTAATATACTTGATTTAGTTCTTACATCCCATGAGTTCTTAGTAATTAATACCTGTGATAGAAAACATCTAAGTACTTGTGACCATAACATGGTTAGGTTTGATGTAAACATCAAAACTGACTCCCCTAAAACCAATATCATTACCCCTAACTTTCAAAAGGCAAATTTAATGGGCTGTGCAACACATTTAAGAGACTCACCCTTATTGGTTCAAGTCCAGAGGAATTATGGGCCAGTTTTAAGCATCAGGCTTCATCAAGTCACATTCATTCCCATGTATGACGGAAACAATAAAACCAAAAATAAGCCTAAATGGTAACCCCAAGATATTGCAAGATATATATGGCACAGAAATAAGCTTTACAAGCTTAAGAAATCAGTCAATGACCCAAATATTGCAATGCAATATAACATAATCAGGATATGTGTGAAAAGCCCTATCGAAAAAGAGAAAGAATACAAAGTAAGTATTGCAAGAGATAGTGATAGAGATCCTAAAAGATTTTAAAGACATGTCAATAATAAGAAACACATAAGGAATGAGATAAGACCCTTAGAAAATGAGGATGGGGAACCCATTGTGGATGAAAAAGGATAGCAACAACCCTGAACAAGTTTTTAGTTCTGTTCTCACATGAGAAAGCAACAACACGAATTTTGAGACACGGACAAATAACACGCACACGATAACAGAATTTGCCGTCATAGTTAGGGAAGTATTTAAACCAATAAGTTACAGTTAGGGAAGTACTAACACTGGTAGATAAGAGGAAGACTAATAAAAGCCCAGGTCCTGATCATTTCTATCCATGAGTAATTAAAAATTTGAAACACGAAATTGCAGGACCAATGACCTATATTTTCAATAAATCTCTCCATGATGGTATAGTCCTACAGGACTGGAGACTGGGAGACATCACTCCTATATACAAAAAAGGGAAGCTGCAAACTGCCTGGCAATTATTATCCTATCAGCCTCACATATCAATTATATGTAAACTTCTGGAGTCGATTATTTGAGATAAAATCATGGTGTACCTGTAGCAACACAGTCTAATCAGTAATACACAGCATGGTTTTAGAAGCCACAGATCATGCCTTGCACACCTCCCTGAATTTTATCAAAAATGATTCAGTACCCATGACAAGATGAAAGTAATACATATTACATTTCTGGACTTCCAGAATGCATTCGACAAAGTCCCCTACGTCAAACTGATGCATAAAGTCTAGGCCTTGGGAATTACTGGTTGCATAGGAAATTAGACAGAAGCCTGTTTATGTGACAGGAGGCAGATAGTCATAATGAATAGTGAATCATCACCGTGGTCACTCGTGGGATCCCCAAGGGATCCTTACTTGAACTCATGCTTTTCATCATTTATATTAACAATATTGACATAGGGCTGAATAACCTAGTTTCCAAATTTGCAGATGACAAAAAGATTGGTAATGCCATATCAAATGATGAAGATAGGCTATGATAACAAGAGGATCTAGATAAAATCACTGAATGGTCTAGATAATAGCGAATGCCATTTAAAGTCAATAAATGTCAGGTGTCACAAGTAGGAAACCTCAATAAAAGATCTGATTATGAACTGATGGGCCACAAGATAAGGGACACCCACAGTGTGAGGGAGCTAAGGTCACTATCTCCAACAACTTCAAATTCTCCCACCACTGTAATGAAGCTGCCAAGAAAGCAAATAGAATGTTTGGATTTATTAACTGAACCTTTACATTCAAAAGCAAGGATGTGATATTGCCACTATACCTAAGTACGGTTAGATCACACTTCAAATATGCAGTGCAGGTCTGGACCTCCTACTTAAGCAAGAATATTCTTAAAGTGGAAGCAGTGCAGCGAAGAACAACTACACTAATTCCTTCAATGCATAACAAACCATACGAGGAGACTGCTAAAATTGAATTTGTTCTCCCTAATCAAGAGGTGTCTCCAGGACATATTGATATAATGTTTTAGAATACTAAAATGATTCAACAATGTAGCACCAGTATTACCAATGAGAGGATATGGACTTAAACTTAGAAGTCACCAAGTTAATCTAGACTGCACAGAATATTTCTTTACCAACAATATTACTGATGGGTGGAATAAGCTTCATTAGGAAGTAGGCTGTTGACAGCAGCTACCCAGGGTGGTACTACTATCCTAACTGAGGAGTGGTGAATTGGCACCTGGAACCATCTTACACTCTCCATGCTAGGACTGCTGGTCTTACTTTGTCTAATCAAAATGGGACTACCAGGCTAGTCCTGCCATCTCCTTACAAGCACCATAAACCTATTCAAACATCGCTCATCTTTTTCACTTATGTACTCTTGCAAATTCCTGTCCACTCAAACATTTTTATGTATAATCATGAGAGTCCAACAAATTTTTGGTCCTCTAGTCCCCACATCACAGGTGCTAGGAATCTCTGGGTTTCCGCCAGACTCTACTGTCAATACGAGGAAGAGCCCTGACAGTAGTTGCACTAGCCTTTCCCATGACCTTTCCCTCTCTGTTAGATCTTCCTCTTTTCCTATTCATTAAACCAACATTTGTGGTCTCTCTGGTAACCTCTCCTCTATTGAACACCATCTGTCAAGTACCTCTCCCAGTATCTTACTTCTCTCTGAAGGACAGTTGTCTAATGATGTTCTCACAAGTCCCTTTTTCATACCCAACTATAGTCTCCACTCATGATTCCAGTTCAAAGATAGTATATTTGTGCTTATTCCAACATCAAAAAACCTGTTGTATGCCTCAAAGACCTTAAGTCCCCAAACTTTGATGTTATGTGGCACAAGATCTATCTCCCAAATACCTCATTTTTCCCCTGTTTTGCCTATTGCTTTCCTAATCCTACAAATTTCATATCTTTCTTCGACTATCTAACCTCCTGCCATGTGAGTGGGGCATCCTCTCACCTGCAAGACAAGATCCTCTACCTCATAGATTTCAACATTCACCATAGAGAATGGCTGAATTCCTCCCATACAGATGATGGAGGGATTGAAGCCCTCATGTTCTCCATTCTCAATAATTTAAAGCAAGTCGTCTCCCAGCCTACCTATATCCCTGACTGCTGTGATCACTCACCTAATATTCTGGATCTGTTTTTCACCTCTGGTCCATCTGGCTGTACCTACACATTCTCACTCCCATTTGGTTCATCTAATCACACTCTTATAAATGTATCTATTCTAATGGCAGTTTCCCCTCCAGCAGCCCCTCTAAGTGTAAGTACTGGCAACTTAACAAAGCTAACTGGAATAACTTACATAACTTATTTCTTTACTTTCCTAGGGTAAGTTACTGTCTCTTGTGTGGTGATGCTTGTGTCTCCATCAAACGCATAGCAGAAATTATTCTTGCGGGAATGGAAGCATTTATCCCCTCTACCTTTAAGACGACATCTTCCAATCCATGGTTCAACCATTCCTGTTCTAAGGACAATCAGGCAAGGGATCAGGCATATCACACTTGAAAAAACTCTCCTTCCTCTGACTCCTATTCAGCCTTTATCATGGCCTGTAATCACTGCAAGCACGTTATCCATGCGGCAAAGCATTCCTTTATTTAAAGGAAGTGTAATGACCGCTCTTTATCATCCACTGATAAGTTTTTTGGTCTTTAGCTGAGGTCATGTCTGACAACTTTTGTTGCTTTACCTTTACTTCAGTTTTCCATTCTGACAGTACTATAGCTGTACTCCCCTACAGAAAAAGCAACTCTCTTTGGTTCCTGTTTCTCCTCTAACTCCCCATTGGATGACTCTAATATTCCTTCACCCTCTGATGCTCCTCTTACTAATCCTATGCACCTCCCTATAATCTATTTTTCAGACTTCAAAAAGAGCTTCTTTCTCTGGACACAAGCAAGGTTTATGGTCCTGACAGCATCCATCCTGTGTACTGAAAGAGTGTGCTTCTGAACTTGCACTTGTACTTGCTCATCTGTTTCGTTTCAGTCAAAAAGTCAAAACTTTTCCTTATCCTTGGAAACATGCACTGATACATCCCATCCCTATGAAGGGTGACCATTCTCACCGCTCTGACTATTGTCGTATTGCTATGACATCTAACACTTCCAAAGTCTTTGAAGACGTCCTCAATCCACATATCCTTAGACACCACAAAACTCACAGCCTTCTCTATGATCACAAATGTAGCTTTCATTAGGTTAGATCCACTGGTGATATTCTTTCCTAACTTACTAATGTCTGGTCATTATCCCTGAAAGTTTTTGGGCAGTCATGTGTAGTTACCCTTGACATATCCAAAGCTTCTGACAAGGTGTGGCATCAGGGGCTCATTTCTAAGTTCCCCTCTATTGGCTACCCTCCCTCACCTTGTTACTTCATATCTAGCTTCCTCTCCAGCCATTGTATCTCTGTGGTTGTTGATAGATTAGTTTCCCTCTCCTTCTCTAACAACAGCAGTGTTCCTCAAGGTTCTGTCATGTCCCATACACTTTTTCTCCTTTTTTCAATTATTTTCCCTCTTCCGCAAATAATAAAATGCACTCATACAGTGACAATTCAACACTTCATTCATCCACAACTTTCAAATCTGCTCCTTCATCACTCACTTGATGTGCATCTCATCTTGACACAGCTTTCTAAATAAACTCAGACTTGGATAGGATATCTCAGCGGGGTAAACAAAATCAAGTTAAGTTTAATGACTCCAGGATATCTCAGCGGGGTAAACAAAATCAAGTTAAGTTTAATGCCTCCAAGATCCAGTTTCTACCCACCTCTCTATTGAAAACTCCTCATAACTCTTGTCTCTCCTTTGGTGGTTCTGTAATTGCACCTCTTGACTCATTAAACATACTGATTATTACTGTAATATCCATTCTTCCTTGGAAACCCCACATTATGGGAATAGCTAAGTCTGCCTATAAAGAAGCTGGGTGTTCTGTTTAGATGTTGAAACTTCTTTATTACTTAACAGTTGCTCTGTTTATACAAAGGATTGATTCATTCTTGTATGGTGTACTGCTTTCACACCTGGGGTGGTTCTAGCTCTGCACTCTTACTTGATAGAGTTGAGTCGAAAGCTGTTTAACTTATAAACTCTTCCAGGCTAACTTCCAAACAACTTAACCCTCTTGTCCTATGCTGCAATGTTGGTTCACTTTCCCTCCTCTATAGTTATTACGATGGTTCTTGCTCCTGAGAGCTAGCTGCCTATGAGCCCCCAAGCAGGCTGCTGCATCACATGATTACTGTGTGGCCATGTGTAACTCAAGGATGGGCCATTTTGATATGTTTCTTTCCCTACACCTTGAAGCTTTGGAACTCTTACTTCTCATGTCTTTCTCAATAACTACTACCTGGCACATTTTAAAAGAGAGGGTTTTTCATTTCCTCCAAAATTCATATATACTTTCCCTTGTCTCTTTTTTTTTCCTTTTTCTAATCCTCTCTACATTTCAATTAAAGCCCAGCCTTGATGTGGACTTTTGTCTGTAAGTGGAGCCTTTAACATGAAAAAAAGCCCTCAGAATGTTATTCAGAGCAAGTTTATCCCTACTATTGTCTTTATAACGAAAAGCGAAGGGATGCAAGTCATTGGTGATGAGATGCATATTATATTCATGTTCATTCTACTTTATGACTTTCCTATTAAAATTTCCTTCAGGCATATCAATCCCTCATCAATCCTGCAAGGTATTTTTTTCTACCTATTTTCTGTCCGGCATGTTGCTGGAGGGAGTAGGGGAAGGGAAGAGAGCTTTTGCTTTGATATCCTTTTCTTCCACTGCTTTAAAAGGGACTGCTTTTTTTCTTTATGTAGTGTTAAGGCCAGACGACCTCACTTGAACCTTGGGTCTGTGTGGTCTCTGTATCTATGTAACACCATACTTTTCACAGTCTACCAACTTGTTTTCATTGACAGAGAAAAGGATGTGCACAAAGAAATTATCATTACATTTCACACACAAAATGTTAAACTGACATAAGACAACTTCACCACTTTTGCCTTTGTAATGATGGCATGCATTTTTACTTCAACTAAAGTGTCCCACATGCACCAGTATTCTGTTAATGTAAATACTGGAACAATTCTGGGCTAGTACACCAATTATCCACATACAATATTCGACCTCTGCTTAAATGGCCCAACTTGGAAGTCTTCACCACAGATCCTGACACCTAATTCCTCATCACCAATGATTTCAGTTTCTTTTCCAATATATATCATAAAATCATGCATGTAGTCACTTTCTATATCACAAAACACTAAAATATTAACTCCAGATTGATGGTGTTTGAAAGGAATGTACTGTCTTTATCCCAGTCTCCCTTTCCTCAACATGAGAGACTTTAGTGCACAAATCTTAAGATAGCACAAATTTCTCTTTGCATTTCCCTTGGTGATCATGAAGCATTAGTTTAATTTTCTGCAGTCTGTTGTTAACTGTAAGCTGCTTGTTGTCTGTAAAATGAACAAGCCTAATAAGTTGTAGAAAGCAATCTCAATGCACAATTTTTCTGATAAACTTTGGCTCAGACATCAAATTAGTGGTCCAATATGCATGTTTCTAATGGGTCATCATCATCACCATAAACAAAAACTTAGACTTTTCATCTCATTTTATGTTGGTGAAATTGGACAGCCTGCTGCTTGGAGATATTAGCTATGTTTCTTCACAGAACCATGATAGCAATTTGTTCTGGTCACTATTTTGTCCATCAAATTGCTATATGAATACTCGATAAAAAAGTCTTGATGACAGAATAAGCATATGTTATACCTGAATTACTTCTGTCAAAAACAAACTGTTAGAGTAAAGTTGGCAGCATCCATCCAAACCCACAATGCAAACTGCCAATGCAACACTGCACCACACTGCTGCTTCGCTATACTAGCACCTTCCCACTTCACACTGGGACTAGGGTCATCTTCACCATCACTGTCCATAATATCATGCTGTTCTTCCTCCTACCTTCGTACTTCCACATCTTTATAAAAAGTATGTTTGATTGATTTACTATCACTCTTCTCTAAACTGTTTGAGTCATATATATCTAATAAGTCCATGTAATAATTTGAGGTTTCTTGTATGGCTTGTGCAAGGCAAAACTGTTGAACTATACACTTTGGCACTGTGATAGTTACTGGCCACTTATGTGGAATAAATATAGACTAATGTATGGAAATACCTTCTGTGATGCCAGTCAGTAATTTCTGACTTAATATGCCTATTGTCACGTGTGGACTTTTAGAAAAATGAGATCCCGCATATGGGATACTCACAGTCAACTCCAAGAGTATCCATTATATGGGATGTCAGCAGTCAATGGATTAAAATGACTGAGATCTAACAGGCAAATCTTAACACTGGTGGATGGTCTAAAAGGGGCTTTCTTTACCTTCAGACAGAGAACTGCCTACCTAAGTAGGATCATAGTGAGCCCATAAAAGGAGGGGGGAGAGGTCAGCCTGTAAACAAACTAGAAAAGGCTTTGTTTGCTTTGATTCGTGAAATGAGAAATAGGGTCCAGCAGCATCCTCAACACGTGATGCACCTGAAGGTCTAACCCTTAGGTCAAGCTTCAAATGAGGCATTCAAATTGTTTACAGAGAGAGCATTAAAGGTTGTGGAATTAGTGGCTGGATACAAGTTTGTGAGATATAGAGATATAAGAATAAGAGAGAAAATGCATGGTGATTGAATGAGAATAAAAATGCTGTGGAAGAGAAGAAAAAAAAGCATATGGTAGTTTGTTAAAAAGGAATGTTCTAGTGGAAGTTCTGCAAAGGAGGAAGGAAGAATTTAAGGTGTGTGAACAGAATGCCAAAATGCTGGTAGGGGAAAGCAAAGAAAGAGCAGATGAAGATTTTAGAAGAACATTGAGTTGGAAGTGTAAGAAAAAAGAAACTGTACTGGAAGGAGGTGAAAAAGAAAAGAGGTGGATGTAAGAGTGGAAATGCAAATGTGAGAGGGAGGGGAATTGCTGAATCAGAAGGAGGAGGTGAATGAAATATGGAAAGAGTATTTTGAAAAACTGATGAATGTGGGTGAAGATGAGGCAACAGATGTTGCAAGCATGTGTATGGAGGATGGAATATAAAAGATACAAGTGCAAGGGCCTATAGCAAGAAAGAAGGTAAAAAGGGTAATAATTGAGGCTGAAGACAGGAAAGGTCCCTGGAGTGGATGGGATTACAAATGAAATGTTAAATTATGGTGGAGAAAGCATAATTTACCATGGAAGCAGAAGGTTGTGCCTGAGGAATGGGTGAAAGCAATTATTGTTATTCTATCCAAAGAAAAAAGTACTATGGATGTATATAGTTATTATAGGGGAATAAGTCTGTTAAGCATACCAAGAAAACTGTATGCAAGAGTGTTGACTGATAGGGTGTTAGAGGTGATAGAATGCAGAATAAGTATGGAGCAAGGTGGTTTAGGTAAGGTAGGAAATGTGTAGATTAGGTTTTTTTTGGTGAGACTGAAAGAAGAAAAGTATCTTCCTAAAGGTTAGAAGCTGTGTGCAGCCTTTATGGATCTAAGAAAGCGAATGAGAGAGTCAAGTATAATGCTTTATGGGATCTAGTATAGAGATACATGGGATAGGGGGAAAACTGTTGGTCGGTGTACAAGCCTTCAATAGGGAAGCAAATGCATGTAAGAAAGTGAATGGAGAATTGATAGTGTTTTGGTATAAATGTGGGTGTGAGAAAGGGCTGTGTAATGTCACCTTGGCTTTATATCATATACATGGATAAGGTGATAAGAGATGAAAGCAAAACTAGGGATAAGAGGTGCAAAGATGGAGTGTGGTGGTGAATTATGGTGGCTAGTGGCAAGCCAGTAGGTGAAAAGGAGTTGCAGAAGGTTGTAAGTGTGTTTTATGAAGTGTGTAAGCATAGGCAAGTTAAGGTAAACATAAGTAGAAATAAAGTAATGTTTTTTGAAGGGAAACAGAGTGAATGTATAGATTCTGGAAAGCCCTATAAAATGAGAGAAGAAAGTGTAATAAGCTGTGTTACAGATATGGGGGGAAGAAAGGCTGAACGAGGCGACAGAATTCAAGAATTTAGGAGGTACCTTAGGTAAGGTTGGTGATATGGAAGGAGAGACATAAGGGAAAGAGCAGTTCAGGAGAATCATTGGGTCTCTTAATAGAAAAATGAAAAGTAGTGGTGTAAGTAATTAGTAAAGTCTAGTTACTTAGTTACCAGATCATTAGTTATGGAGACTCTACTGCTGTGGCCATTCCTATAAGGGAGTTCCAGGAGGGAATAGGCATCAGATGTATATATAAATACAAGGTGTAAGTATGGAAGTGAAAAAAGGATTGAGGGACAGCATAGTCTTCTGGACCTTGACCTATGCAGCCAAAACATGGACGTGGAATGAGTCACAGAAGTTAAGAAACTAGGCTGTGAAAATAAGCTATTTGAGAGGAGCATGTGGAATTAGAAAGAAATGAGGGGATATGTGAAAGATTTGATATGGCAGGAAATGCAAAGGAAATGAATAATGGAGAGGTAGAAAGGGTTAAAGGTAATACTTTGTGGTGGTTTGGGCATTTGGAAAGAATGCAAGAGGGGAAGTTTACAAGGAAAGTCTATGATAGTAGATTAAAGAGGTTGGCATGATAGGAAGACCACCTGTGACACAGGGAAACAGAATGGAAGAATACTAAAGGGAGAGAAATGGTGAAGAATGTGTGGAATGGTGCATGCAAAGGAGGCATGTTAGAAAAGGGATAAGGGTAGACTCTTTAGCCATGCCAACCACCTTGATCAGAGTTCTCAGAGGGAATGAGCATCAGTGGTATTGACAGACATATAGATAGATAGGTAGAAAAGCTTCAGGATTCTGCATATGAAAGGAACTTGGAACCTGACATTGTCCCCAACCTGTTGCTCAAGTCCTACATTAGCAGAACAGTACAAAAGACAAAATATCTGCAGGTAATTATTAGAAAAAGCTTTCAAGCACAGTACATGAATAAGGGAATATTTAGCAAGCTGGTCATATCCTACATAAGGCTATAAGGCAAAAACTAGAATCATCTCTCTAGGTTTGTTCACTACAACTAAAGAAACCTAAAAAGCTAACAGAGAAGGTCCAGAGAAGAACAACAAAGATGGCATCAAAATTACAAGAGCTGAGTTACAGCGATATTCTATAAGCCTTAAACTTGCTCACCAATTTGTACCTATCTACCAGTACCTATCACAAGATTTTGCTATGGCAGTAAGGCTAATGTGTAGCACTCACCACTGAACTTTTATGTTGAAGTATGACGTCTCTCTTGAATGTCTCTACTCGTCCTATCCTTTGTCTTGCTTTTCTACATTCTTTTTCAGAAGGGGTTTCACTGGTTTAGTTATATATTTCAGGTTCATCAAGGGCTGTCTTTAATCATGAGTCTAATCTTGTTTTGAATAGTCCTGTAGTCACTCCTTGTAAATTTCTTAAATCACCAGGTATCCATTTAATAATTACTCCTTCTTACTTACTGGACAATTCTATATCTTTGTCTGAAACCCTTTTGTTATCTTTCCAAGAATTACTCTTGACTTTATGACTGCACATCTTATTTGCCTATAAGTTGCTCCCAGGTTTAAAGCACAGCTCATTATTCCTCCAAATTGTTGTCAGGCATACATTATCATATGTCTCTCCCTCTCCTATTCGAGACTGTAAAGCTGCAGATCTTTGAATCTTTCAAAGTTTTTCATGTGCTCCAGACTGTTTATCTTAATTATGAAACATTTTTGTATTCTCCTCATCATGTTTAACTCAATCTATTCTACTGGCGAACATACAAAACTGTAATATGCAAATTTACATCATATATACACTAACATTTTCATGATGAACTGCCTGTTTCTTGTTGCAAATGTTTTCAGCATCATTCCACTTATCATTAGGCCTAATAGCACTATCTTTTCATTATTTATGTATTCCTTAAATTCTAGGTTTTCACCCATAATAATTCCCAAAGCAATGGCTTTTGCTTTACTTTCTATCTATTTTCCTGTAGGGCCTCTGTAAGTAAGGCAATGAAATAGTGTTAACTGTCCTGTGATTTATAAGTTCAATTTTTTTTTTAAATTCTAATAAGTTCTCATCTGTCCATCTGTAGATATCATTCCAGTAGTTTTTCTTGATCTTGTTGCTATACTCTCTTATCTCTGAGATCAAGATAACAAAGAGTATTGTGGCCAGGATCATCCACTGTGATACCCCTGGCTGTATATATTCTTCTTCAGACATGTTTCCATGTGCAACTACTTTGAACTTTCTGTTGGTCTGAAATTCTTTAATCCATTTTCCTGTTTCTTCTTTATTATTCTGTCTTACCACCTTCTTTAGAAGCACTCCATATTTTACTTAATAAAAAGCTTTTGGAAAAAAAAAGTGTTTTTCCCCCCCCCTTCACCAAAGTTTCAAAGGTCATTGTAATGAGTTAGTAGCTGTGTTTGTGTGGTTGCACAAGGAACAAATCTAAGCTGCCCTTTATCTATGAGTCCTTTTTAAAATAAGATGCTCCATTAAGTGTTCTTTTATTACTCTTTCTAATGCTTTAATTACGTGCAATGTCAGGCTGACTGGTCTGCATTGTTTTGGCAGTAATCTAGACACTCCTTTGTATTCTGGTGTTAGGTATGCCATTTTTATATATCCGTTATGTTTGACCGGTGAATGCCTTGTCCAAGTAACATTATTTGAGGTTTGGCTATAGCTTCTTTTGTCTTCTTTCAAAAAATTTGCTTAAATTCCTTTTTGCCCTTGGGCAAATTTTTCTTTGAAGTTGATCAATTGCTTCAATTACATCTCATTTTGTAAAGTTTATATCTGTACTAAATTTTCGTTGAAGGTGATCAATTGCTTTAATTACATCTCTTTTTGTTAATTTTATATCTGTAGGTGCATGTTCATTATAATCAGTTTATATTTCATCATGCTCTCTTGTACTAAACACTGACTTATATTGGTTAAATAACAATTGACATACTCTTTTGAGTTCATGCACACAACTATCACCACTGATGAATGGTCCAGTCTCTGACTATTTGTTTCTTTCTCTGTTATGTACACAAACAGCACTTTTGAGCAGGGGGGTAACCTGATCACAACCTTCAAGTTCTTAAACCAGACTGATGATACAGACAGTGAACAGTTTTTTGAAAGATGTAGAGATACGACAACCAAAGGACATACCAAGAAATTTAGCAAGAAACGTGTTAAGAAAGGTGTAAAGAAGTACTTTTCTAGTCAAACAGTGTTGGAGCCATGAAATAAATTGGAAGATGTGGTGAACATGGAAAGCATACAAAAGTTAACAAAAAATCATGATAGCAGAAAATGGTGGAGAGATGGGGTCCTATGAGCGTAAACCCCCACCCATGCAGCATATATAGGTAATTACATAATGACATTATGTTTATAGACATAAATACCAAAATATGTCAGGTACTTGTATGACTTGACTCTGCTTATAAGTAGTTACTCCATGAGTTTAAAGTCCCCTTTGGTCAAATAGTACTAATGTAAATAGATGAAAAGGAGAACAGTCTCACTGAAGAGTTTCCCTGCTCCTGTTTAGAATGCTGCCTCAGGGCTGCAGGAGTCCTCTAAAAGTAATATAATCCATCATACATTAATACACAATTATATGACCCCTAAACCCTGGCATCATGCAGTGCTAAGAATCTCTAGGTCTCCACTTAACTCTACAGCCAATTAGAGGGAGGGCTCAACAGTAGTAATACTAACCCCTCCCACAACCTGTTCCTCTTTGATAGACCTTTCCCTTTCTCTCTTCACTATACCAACATATCCAACTATAAACTCCATTCATAATCTGGTTAAAAAGTGGTGTCTGTGCTTATTCTAACAATTACATACCTGTTGTATGCCTAGAGGACCTTGAATCACCAACCTTTGAGGTTATGTGGCTCAATGTCTGTCTCCCAACTACCACACTTTTCCTCTCTTTCACATATTGCTCTCCTTATTCTACAAATTTTATATTTTTCTTCAACTATCTCAACTCCTACCATGAGACAATAACATCTCACCTGCAAGCCAAGATCCTATACTTAAGGGATTTCAAGGTTCACTAAACGGAGTGGTTTAATTCTTCCCAAATGGATGGTGGAGGGATTGAAGCCCTCACATTCTCCATTCTCAATGATCAAGATCAAATTATCCCCCACCTGACCCATATTTCTGACTGCTATGAGCACTTTCCTAATATTCTGGATCTGTTTTTCACCTCTAATACATCCCACTGTAACTATACAGTCTTACCGTAATTGGTTCATATGATCACACTCTTGTAAATGTGTTCATTCCAATGTCACCATTCCCCTCCTACAGTCCCTTCTATGTGTAAATATTGGCACCTCAACAGAGCTGACTTGAATGACTTACGTATATTCTTTTCTGACTTTCCTTGAATAAATTACTTTCTCTTATGTCGTGATGTTTCTGTCTCCACCAAAAGCATAGCAGAGGTTACTGTTGTGGGAATGGAAGCGTTTATGCCCTCTTTCTCCAAGAAACCTCTTCTTCCATCTCATCGTTCAACCATTCCAACTATGAGGCCATTCAGGCAAGGGATCAGTCATATCAGGCTTGGAAAACTCTCCATCCTCCGACTCCCATCCATCATTCATCAATGCCCATAATCACTGCAAGTACATTATACATGAGGCAAAGCGATCCTCTATTCAGAAGAAGTGCGATAACCTCTCTATCATCCACTGAGAGGGCTTTCTGGTCTATAACTAAGGTCATTGCTAACATCTTCTGTCACTCTATCTTTCCTTCACCCTTCCATTCTGACAGTACTATAGCTGTCCCTGCCATAGATGAAGCAATTCTCTTTGGTTCCTGCTTCCCCTGTAACTCTACCTTGGATGACTCTAACATTCCTTCGCCCCCTTATGCTTCTCTTACTAATCCTATGCCCCTCCCCATGATCTCCTTTCAGAAAGTCTGAAAAGCACTTCTCTCTCTGGACACAAGCAAGGCTTAAGGTACTGATGGCATCCATCTCTGTGTAGTGGAAGAGTTTGCCTCTGAACTTGCATCTGTGCTTGTTCATCTGTTCTGTTTCTGTTTAAAAATCAGAACGTTTCTTCTTGAAAGCATATGTTGGTACATCCCATCCCTAGGAAGGGTGACTCTTTAAACCCCGCGAACTATCGTCCTGTTGTTTTGACTTCTGCCATTTCCAGTGTCTGAATCCCTCCTCAACCCTCATATCCTTAGACATCTTGAATCTCAGTCTTCTTTCTAATCACCAATATGGCTTCTATAGGGCAAGATCTCTTGGGAATATTTTTTCTTATCTTACTATGTCTGGTTATCATCACTGAAAGATTTTGGGGAATCCTGTGTAGTTGCCCTTAACTTATCCTAAGCTTTTGACAGGGTTTGGCATTAAGGACTCATCTCTATGCACCCTTCCTTTGGCTTCCCTGCCTCATTTTGCTCCCTTATATCTAGCTTCCTCTCTGGCTGATCTACCTCCGTGGTTGTTGATAAATTAGCCTCCCCCCTTTCTCCATCAACAGTGTTATCCTTCAAGGTTCTGTCCTGTTCTGTTCCCAGTACTTTTTTCCTTTTTATCAATGATTTCCTTTCCCACAAATAACTAAATGCACTCTTACACTGACGACTCAACACTGCATTTCTCCACATCCCTCATTCTGCTCCTTCTTCTCTCACTCGATCTGCATATTGTTTCAGACTTGGACAGGATATCTTAGCGGGGTAGATGAAACCTGGCTAAATTTAATGCTTCCAAGATCTATTCTCTACTCATCTATCTATCGAAAACTCCTCATAACTCTTGTCTCCCCTTTAACAGTTCTGAAATATCACCTCTTGACTCAATGAACATCCATGGTAACATCTACTCTTTCTTGGAAACCCCACATTATGGGAATAGCTAAATCTACCTCTAAAGAAACTGAGTGTCCTGTTTAGAGGTTGAAACTTCTTTATTTCTGAACAGTTGCTCTGTTTATACAAATGATTGATTCATCCTTGTATGGAGTACAGCTCTCATACCTGGGGAGGTTCTAGCTCTGCATCTTTACTTGACAGAGTTAAGTCAAAAGCAGTCTAACTCATAAACTCTACCAGGGTGACTTCAAAACTTGACCTGCTTGGCCTACGTTGCAATGTTGGTTCACTTTCCCTTTCCTATAGGTATTACTTTGGTTTTCGCTCCTGAGAGCTGACTGCTTGTGTGCCTCCACCACAAGGTAGACCACACAGTACTCAGTAAGCTGCTGTGTCACATGATTAATGTGTGGCCATTGGCAACTAACAGGTGGGCCATTTTGATAACTGTTTCTTTCCCTACAACTCGTGCTTTGGAACCCTCTACCCTCTCATGTCTTTCTTAATAACTATGACCTAACACTCTTTAAAAGACAGGTTTTTCACTTCTTCCAAAACTTCACAAATGTTCTCCCTTGTCTCCTCTTTTTCCCTTTCACAATCCTTTCTACATTTCAATTAAGGCCTGGCCTTGATGTGAACTCTTGTCCATGACTGGAGCCTTCAATAAAAAAAAAGCTAAGTACCCATTTACAAAACAGCCCCAAAGAATGGATAAACAGCTGGATTTGATATGAGGAGACTGTTCTGTCCAAGATGTAAAAGGAGATTAAAAAGTTTGTGGCTACTTTTACGTCACAGAATCATATTTGCATGCAAATTCATCAAAAGCTGCTTAACAAATTCTACTTGACACCTGGAAGCAGGCATAAATAATCAAGCTACTGACAAAGTAAGATAACATTTTAAAATGGCATCTTCCTACCCCTAATTCAATCATTATACCATTACATTACATTTTCTGCTGCATTAATCTTCTTCAGTAACTAAAGTGCTGCATTTTTTTACAAGATTATATGTATATCTGTACTGAACATCAGTGTTTACTGATGTAGGCATATGCATATAACTAAAAAGAAAAATACAAATATCTTTACACACTTTTAACCATTCATTTCTTCAACTGCCTACCTTAATCTATGATTGTCATACTGATGCTTTCGATGTGAGATCTCAGAATCAATGAAAGTCCAGTTTCGTGATTCATGCCATCGTGTATCATCCTGAGAATTTCTGCGTGAGTCATGGCTTCTGACAGGGGAATCACCTAGACCATCAGTAGACGACAAGGACTGAAACAAAAGCATGCATATTAACTCATTATTCTAACTCTAAAAGCACTAACAATTGAACAAGATTGATGATACATTTCTTCCTTGAAAATATCTATGATATTGTCAAACAATTTCAAGCAGTTTTCTATGTGGATGAAATTTGTTAAAATTCTTAAAAACATACAGTAGAGAACAGTTAATCATTACTGTTAATAACTATAACAAGCTTATATCATTAAAACTATATTGTACTGTAATACTTTATAATACCTGATCATATTCAGATTTTTCTTTAAGCATTATATCTTTTCTTCTATCAACTAAAGTAAAAGGCAAATATATCTTAATGATCATAAGAATATCAGGAAATTAAAGTCCATTAAAGATCAATTGGAAACATTTTGCACATCCAGTTAAAACCAAAACAATTTAAAATATTCATAATTCTGTAAAAATAAATATGATTATTGTATTGACTGTACAGATACAAGGGAAATATTCAGCATTCACAACCAAGATATCTGGGCTTGATCTCAGGGTTAAACTGCCTTATCATTTAGTTACTTACTGATTTGTACTGAGCCCCATGCTCTGTAATTCCCTATACTAAGCTAACTTTTTTGCCTGGGAAGATGCCACTCTGAGTGGGTATTGTCATGAAGGATGTTAGCAAGAGCTTTTTGTAAATGTTTCAATCTGTATTTCTGTAATACTTTGCATAAGCAAAGCAACAGGAAGCAGTACATGAGAAAAAATTGGCAACTGAAATTATACATGCATCTTTAAAGGATGAAAAGCAGAAAAACCACACAAAACCTAAAAATTCAATACTACAATCACGTTACTCCATTCATACAAAGAACTATCTTGTGCAATTGCAAAATCAGTTCCAATAAACTAAGATGATACAAAATCATGAACACTTTGTCTCTAACTTTCATACATTACAAATGTCAAAAATTTCACAATAATCTTACCATTATATGAAATCATGAAAAGTAGTGCATCAAGGTTCACCTTCATTTTTATGTATAATTAATCATAAGAGCTTAATTCATTTCTTAAGCAAAGATATCACCTCTTTGTATCTAATTAAATTCTGATATTCGGAAAATATTAGAGAGAGGAACCATAACTCTGTGCAATACCTGATTAGCCAAATTTCTAATCTGAAGTCTGCACATATAAGGAATGTCTACATTTACTGAAGACATAGAAACATGCTATGAGATAATAGCTACGGAGTTTGATATATTTAGGAGCTCTGAGATTCTATTATTTACAAACTCTTTCCCCCTGAAAAAGTACAATAGTGAGATAATTTGTTGGTAAAATGGTTGATACTTCTGATATATACAAGCATTCCAACAATCCAGCAAGGTTCATTTCAACAGCACATCAAACTAGGCAATTTTCTAAGCTACCGAGTTTTCCCACTAAAACTTGATACACACTACTTGTACATGCATCTACAAACATTAACATTCCAAGTTAGCACTGGTACTATTGCCTGTCTGTTTCAGAAAATTTAGACCAGGCAGTCACACACACACACACACACACACACACACACACACACACACACACACACACACACACCCCACTCTTCCTCTTGAACTTAAGAGCATACAATAAACTTAATCATAATGATGATTACAACAACCTTATAATCATTCTTACCTTTCTAATCCCTCAAAAGATTAAATAGATTTATACTTGTATATTTAACTTTTTAAGTGATTTACAATAGTGACTAATGAAACAACCTCGTCAGTTGCACCACTTTCCCAAAACATTGACCTCAAATTATAAAATGAGCTTTTCTCTACCTTCAAAAGCATATCAAAAAAGTTTCACTCACTAAACTTCCCTGCTTATTGCAATCAGCTGTTTTATGTATTAAAATACCATAAATTCATTATCAATCTACACTGGTCAGCCATCTCATATTAAACTTACTTCTGTACAACAGCAGTATTCGATCATATGAGAATCTGAGTAGTATTAGGAACTGAATTTAACATCTATGTAACTCACACAGGACTAAGTTCTCTATGATGTAATGTGTTCTTAAAACCACTCTTGTTTTAAGCTTTCCATCACTGTCTTAACATCATAATTCAACCCTCTTCCCTTAACAGTTTATTCCCCCTCCAGACCAGTGCCTAGATACATGCCTCATTAAGGATGTCATGAATAGCTTTGGTCTTTGACTGCCTAGCTGTCTTCAGATACAATGTCCAAGTATTTACTGAGCTAAGCTGGATTATTGAAATGCATCACCAGACTGTAAGGAACTAGGTCACAATTGAAAAATACCAGGAAAGTGTAGACCTTACTTCATAAAATGTTTCTTGGAGAAATGAGGCTACTGACTGGAAAAGAAAAGTCCACCTTTAAACAGGTTACCTAGATCTAAGATTTAACAAATCGATTATGGTGAATAATATATTATCCAAAAACTGTATGAAAATAATCAAAGGACATCAAACAAAAGTGTAAGCAAAATTCACAAGGAAAAAAATCTCTTTCTACAGCAGGTAACCTCAACCTTTCATCTGACGGCCTTATTCTGGCATTTCACACATTACTTCGCCAAGATAGAAGTGTCAGTGAAAGTATCATAAAGACATTTTACATAGAAGCAAAGTTATGAGGTATATGAAACATTTATTTTTAAAACTAACGAGCTCAACCTTTGCTGAAAATCTTAGTTTTGGTTTGTTGCTCTTGTCTTATGGTTTGCTCCAGTCATAAAATCATATAATAATAATACACAAGCCTGAAGTGCTCTCACATGTATTCATATTTCAGGCTATTCACAAAAGCTGGTGTTCACTTTTATGCGATCAATACCACCATTATAAAAGCACCAGCTTGGAAAAAAAAAATCACTCATCCTATAAAAAACAATTCATTCACCCCACTTTAAACTGTACGTCACCTGCCTGGTCTTCCAATCCCTCAAAAACAAATATAATAAGGCTGCAAACCACACAAAATAGTGCACTCACAACATTCACACAAACCACAACAAACTTCATAATGAAACAAGGTTCCTCCCAACATCCTTGGCACTCAAATCAATGCAACAACATTAAACTCCTTCCATCCAAACCACTCTGCAGCTATGTAACTAACCGCAACCCCAAAGTAAAATGAAAAGCTTACCCCTGCATCACACAGCAGTAATGGATTCCCCACCTCCAACAAAGATAACACCAACAAAACACATACACACTGAACTAAACAAACAAGCACTAAACAACCGACCTCCCAACTTAGTTTTAAACTCCAATCCACCAAACATACACCCATCAGAATCCACACAATCACCATACACCATAAATACAAACACCATTTCATCATATAAGTCTAAACCTAAAGGGTGCTCTCAAAATTCAAACTGTCTTCCAGTTAATGTTATTTCCCATTTTTCATTTTTTCTTTCAGTTCTATCTTGTTCTTCTCCTTATGTAAACTTATGAAAAACTTGTGAGACTCATTGTGGTTGCTTGTGGAAGATTCTAGCAACCCTCTGACTGTAAACACATATGAAGTAAACTTCTATTGATGAACCTGTCAATGTCTCCATCTTTGTAATAAATATGCTGAATGGAAGACAATTGTTGCTTATTACTTGACAGCTTGATAATATCCAATTATGCATCTACAAAGAATTACATATTCATCTCCATTACCTTTGACTGTAAATTCAAACATTTACAAAGCCACAGAACATGAGCTAAGGGAATGTATTGAGAATGAATAACAGATGTTCCTTGCTTGTAGACATCTTACATTGATCATAGGGTGACCAGAGGATAGGTGGTGGAGGTGAGAGAAGAGAAATACATTATACATACCATACTTTATACTTTTTTCCATTGAGGTATTATTGGCTATGAAGATATTTCCACATAATATTTGACATCATGTTGCTATACTGACAAACTCTAATACCACCAGAGACACATCAGCGGGTTATGAGCAATGAAGTACTTCATGAGATTTACCTCCAAGATATAATCATCTATAAGGACACATTACTGCTTATGTCATAGTAAGCCAAAATAGCCCCTTATTTTAGCAGTTCTAGGGTAAACATGGAATGATAATTTTGTAATGATATTAATTTCTACTCAAATGCAAGCACATGACATGAAGTCCTGTCCACCTGAGATATTAACTAAACTGGTGTTTTAGGGTTTCCCTACCTCAATCCATAAACCCCAACAAACTGTTAAACTCCTAAAGCAGGTAACATATTTTGGCATCAGTGACAGTGGGTCCTCACCCACTAAAAGTGCAAGAAAACTTCGGATTTCTCAGTCTACTGTGTCCCAGTAGTTGATTTGGAGGCATGAGGAAAAAATATCTAAGATTGGCACATACCAGGCACACCCAAAAAGACTACTGCTGCTTAAGACCAGACAACATGAAAAACTATCCAAGCTAACCCATTCACCAATGTCTTTGCAATAAAACAGGATCAGTAACTTGATACGACAGTAAGAAATGTAAGAACTAGGCTGCAAGAAGCTGGAATACACTACAGGACATCTCCTACAATACAGATATTAACAGAGAGTTATTGAGAACGATGGCTTAATTTTGCTCAGCATTAGATGAATGGCTCCATGTCTCATGCCTCATCACCTGGACTGATGACAAAACCTGCTCCACCTCCATAGTAAACTTCACAACTGGCAAAAGAACACTCTATGAAGGAACAAAGAGCAGGCACGTTAATAGCAATGTAGGGAGCTGGATCTACTTGAATGTTGTTGAAGAGCTAACCAGAATAGAGGGAAGGTTTACAGCTAATCAGTAATTGCAAATACTTAGTGATAACGCTTCCCCTGTGTGGACCTATGCTCTCCTTTTTCTTGTGTAAATCATCTTTATGCACGAGATGTGCCTCATTCATATAGCCAGGATTGTCATACATTAGTGTGAAGAACAAAGAAACTTATACCTTCTGGTCTGGCCATGTTAAAATTTTGACATGAACCCTAAAAAGAATGTTTGGGGAAATACTGTTAGTGCACAAAAGCCAGTAAGGACACCACTGTCAGCTGTTGCAGTACAAAACAGAATAGGGGGTGTTGAGGAGGAAGCCTTAGTTAGTGTACAGACATTTAATCACATATTTGTGCAGTATAGGGAGAGAGCTCTACACTTGTGGAGCCCTGTTTTCTGAACTTTCTATGCTATTAAGTATCATATCAAATTTTGTAAACAGTCAGCAGTCAGTCACATTGGTTGGTTTATCTAAACTATCCATCATTCTAACACTAAGCCAGTAATACTTCTTAATATCCTTTCTAACTAGTTTTCTGTCCATCTATTTGTCATGATTTCTGGTTAACCTGGTGCTGCATCTCTTGATGAACTGTTAACAATCAATTTAGTCTAGCCAATTCAGGAAATTTTAAAGGTTGTTATAAGGTCCCCTTCTCTTTTTTCTCCTCCATGGTAGATAGTATTGTAGCCCTCAGCCTCTCATTGTATTAGCTGCTCTTCTTTGTATCCTCTGTATTAGAAGTGTGTGCTTCTTTAGGTTAGGTGACCAAAACTGTGAGGCATGATCCAGTTTTAGTCTCATATATGTTGTGAATTATCTAAAAAGCATGTCCTCTTCCATGTACTTGAATGTGATTCTTAATATATCCTAGCTGACATTTGCCTCTTTCACAATTCTCCCAATGTGTAGATTTGGCAACAGATTATACACATTGGCAACCCAATATCTCTTTCACATGCAGATTCCTGTAATTTATCTTCCATTAAATAATAATCACACCAAACTCTTCATTCACTCTGTCCTATCCTTATTACCTTGCATTTGGACTGAATCTCATTATCCTTTAATCATACCAATTTAGGAGTTTGTCAAGGTTACCCTGAAGGCTGATGTAATCAACATCATTCTTTATTTCTGTCATGGCCTTGGCATCATCTGCAAAGATATTTAGATAGAATTCTAGTCCTTCAGGAAAGTCTTTTACATAAAACAAGAATTGCAGTGGGCCAAAGACTTAGCCCTGTGGCATGTTACATTTATAACCTCAGCCCACTTTAATGATATTCCTTTTACCTTTGTTATTTATTTCCTTCCAATAAGGTAGTCCATCTATTCAGTGAAGGAGCCTGCCAGTAGATCTAGCTTCCTTATCCCTGATCGATGTCTCAAAGGCTTACTGGTAGTCCAAGTACACACAGCATACCCATCCCTATCAGTAATCTAAGATGGAGCTCACAGTATCATATAATTCTAGAAGATTGGTTATGTGTGACCTCCTTTCCCAGACACTGTGTTGCCTCCCAGATAGAAAGTAGTAATTTATTTGCCTTATGATTATCTTTTCAAATCATTGATAAACCACAGTTATTATTGAAATGACCATAGTTCAGCTCAATTTCCCAATCACCTTTCTTTAACACATGTGCAACATTTGCTCTCTTCCACATCTTTGGAACTACCCCTCCCTTAAATGATGTATCAATCACTAAGGGATATGGTAGATTGCTCGAAAGGAACATACCAGTGGAAGTTCGGCAAACATGGAAGGAAAAATATAGAATGTGTAGGTGGAATGTTAAGAAGCTATTAGAGCAAAGCAGAGCAGATAATTTTGGAAGAAAGCTGAGAGAAAAGTTTTGGGAAAATAAGAAATTGTACTGAAAAGAGGTGAAAAGGAAAGAGGTGATGTAAGAGTGAAGTTATTGTGAAAAATATGGAAGGTGAGTTGCTGAATCAAAAGGAGGAACTGAAAGAAAGATGGAAAAAGTATTTTGAGGAACTGATGAATGCAGAAGAAGGGGAGGAAGCAGTTGTTACATGTACACGTATGGAGGATGGAAGGAAGAGGATACAAGGGCCAATAGCAAAAAGGGAGGTAAGAAAGGAAATAATGAGGCTGAAGGTAGGAAACGCACCTGGAATGGATGAGACCACAGCTGAAAGGAAGTACACAGGAGAAAGTGAGATCGAGTGGATGCATCTGATAAGTAATTTAGCATGGAAACAGAAGGTTGTACCTGAGGATTGGGTGAAAGCTATTATTATTTTATTCAATGGAAAAGGTGCTAACAATGTCTGTCAAGTATACCAAAAAAAGCGTAAATAAGAATGTTGATTGATAGTATGATGGAAGTGACTGAATGTAGAATAAGTGAGGAGCAAGAGGAATTTAGGAAAGGTAGGGGATGTGTTGATAAGATTTTTGTGGTAAAGATATCCATGGAAAAGTATTTAGTGAAAGATAAGAAATTGTAACCAGCTTTTATGGATTTGGAGAAAGTGTAAGACAGAGTTGAGTGGAATCCCTTAATGGATGCATTAAGGATATGTATGGGGTTTAGGGGAAACTGCTGGATGATGTGAAAGCCTTCTAGAGGAGTAAATACATATGTAAGAGTGGATCGAGAGTTGAGCAAAAGTTTTTGAATACATTTGGGTGTGAGGCAAGGCTGCGTGATGTCATCATGGCTTTTTAATATATATATATATATATATATATATATATATATATGGATGGAGGGTTAAGAGAGACGAAAGCAAAACTGTAGGAAAAGGGGTGCAGGGATGAAGTGTGGCAGTGAGATATGGTGGTTACTGGCAAGCCCATTCGCAGATGATACTGTGTTGTTTGCTGAGAGTGAAGAGTTGTAGAAGGTTGTAATTGTGTTTTGAGATGTGTGTGTAGGTAAGTGAAGGTAAATGCAAGTAAAAGTAAAGTAATGGTATTTTAAAGAAACCAATTAAAAGTGTAGACTTTGCAGAACCATTTAGAGTGAATAAAGAAAGTGTACTAAACTGTGCTTTTTTTTTTAGGGGGGAGAGAGAGAGAGAGAGAGAGAGAGCTGGAGGAGGTGTAAAAATTTTAGTACAGTAATCCCTCGATTTGACGGACTAATAGGGGGAAGGGGGTCTCCATTAATGCCGAAAGTCCATTAAATTGAATGTAACCATTTTTTGATACAATATACAGTAATATAAAATACAGTTCACATGCTTCCTTTTAACTCTTCTATCACTTGATGCCATTTTGAATAGCTTGAGGCAGACTAGGACTGAAACAAAGCGAGTATACCCCACACTAACAAAAACAAGTGTGATATGAAATGGGCATTGTGCGGCATTTGAGATCCTAAATTTTTTTCCATTTTTTTTAATTATCATTAATTAATGCATTATCATTTGCCTGGTCCATTAAATCCGAAATCCATAATATTGGGGTCTGTTAAATCGAGGGATTACTATATTTAGGAGCTATCTTGGGTAAGTTTGGTGATATAGAAGGAGATATAAGGGAAAGAGCAGTATAGTCTAGAAGAGTCATTGGGTCCCTTAATAGAATAATGAAGGGTAGAACTATAAGTATGGAAGTGAAGAGAGGATTAAGGGACAGCATAATCCTTCTAACCCTCACCTATGCAACCGGAACATGGACACGCAATGAGTCACAGAAGTCAAGAGTCCAAGCTGTGGAAATGAGCTATTTGAAAGGAGCAAGGGGTATGACTAAATGGAATGAGGAAAGACATGGAGGGGTATATGAGAGATGTCATATGGTAAGGAATGCAAAGGTAATGAATCATGGAATGGTAGAGTGGGTGAAACATAATACTTTGAGGTGGTTTGGGCATGTGGAAAGAATGCAATACTAGGAGTTTACAAAGAGGATGTATGACAGTACAATTAAAGGGGTTGGTGTGACAGGAAGACCACCTGTGACATGGGCAAATAGAGTGGAAGAATACCAGAGGGAGAGAAATGATGGAAGAATGCATTGAATGGTGTTTGTGAGGGAGGCATGAAAGGTCAGGGATAAGTGGAGACTCTCTTTGCCATGGCCACCTTCTTGATGGGAGTTTCCAGAGGGAATGGGCATCAGAGATATAGTTAGATAGCAGTATTTTTAGAGGTCTGACAAGTGCCTCAGCATGTTCTTTCAGCAGGTATAGGGAAATTCACCAGGAACATGGACCTTATATGGGTCAAGTTGTCAACAGCCTGAAATGTCACTTCTATCAATTATCATCCATTTCAAGACTTCCCCCCCTCCCATCTTGGTAATGCTGGTGCACTACTGTCCTCCACAACGAAAATAATTTTGAATTTATCATTCATCTCATATATTTCCTCCTCATGATCATGAATTCTTCCTTTTAAATCCCTTAGCCTGATCAACTGCTTTTTAATTGGTACATTGCTCCTGATGAATTTATGAAAAAGCTTTAGATTGTCTTTTTATTTCCTTCAGTTCTTTTTTAATATCTCTCTGCACCTCTCTCCTTCCTCTGTAATGCTCATTCTTTGTCCTCATGTAGCTTTCTTTTATGTTTCCTTCATAGTACATCCCTGAGCTCTCTAGTTTTATGACATATCTCGTTGAAACATACCTGTCTACATTTTGATCCTCCTCCTCTGTTGGTATTTTATCCCTGTTCAGACTCATTGTAAGTTTCACAAGACCCTCTATATTTGCCATGGATGAACTTCCCCTTTGGCTTCTGTGCTCCTTTGATTCCCCTCTTTCATCTTCTACTACAGCATGTTCAAAAACATGCATTACAAAATCACTCTTTCAAATGGGAGCATCAAATTTCATCTGTTCAATTTCTATGCTACAGCAAGCAAAGACAAAGTCAATTACAGATGGCATATCATTCCCCATAGTACTCATATGCTCTGTGATATGTTGATTTAGGAGGTTTTTCAATATGCTTTTAAGGATTTGTGTCTCCATGACTCAGCATCTCCATAGGCATCTAAACTCTTGAATTTCATCTCCTTTTAATTGAAACCCCCCATAATCAGTTCTTTACCAGTTCCATTGCCTCCCTCACCACTCTTATTGCTCCTTCGTTATTCACAATATAACCAGTTCTGAATCAAAGCAGTTCTTTGAAGAAGTGTACACTAACAGCATTATCATACTCTGAACTTTCTACTTGGAGTAATTCTTCTCATTAAGTAGTCAATGAAAACATCATCTACTGATATTTCCTGGAATCTAACAGAATTACTTATCAAGAGGACTAATAACCCCCTCCCCTCCTCTTTTATTTTCTCTGTCCCTCCTAGCTACTGTGTTTCCTTCTGGACAGATCTGGTTGGACTTGGATTCATCTGTGAATTTTGTCTCCTCCATTTCCACAATGTTTGGGTTGCCGTATCATATGTGGTCCCTAAAGTTTAATTCCTTTCAAGTATCACCAGGCCATTTGTATTTATATACATAACCATTAGCCTAAGGCACCTGCTACTAGTTTGGTCTAGCCTCCTTAGGTTGGAAGTGAGGGTGTTGTTTCTTCCTTTGGCCTGATCTAACTCCTCCTGAAGCCACTCCTCTTTGGCAGCCTCTCTCTTTCCTTGGTCTGTAGGTCCTGAGAAGACATTCTTTAGAACTCCTCTTTTCTGACAAGTTTATTTGGCTTGGCTATGTCTCTGAGCAATTACAGGATGTAACTGCTGGTAATAGTGGTTGGAGTGGGCAAGGCTATCCCAATGTAGTTCAAAATAAAACATAAATTTGTTATTTGTGTATATCTCTCTTACCTCATGTTTTATTCTTGATCAGTATGCTGTTACCCCACAGATGCAAACCGCAAAACGAGTTGAAAGTATGCATAAATATTTATGAGCCATTAGGATTTTCAATGGTCTCAAATTACAGAACTTGTTTTCAGCCTGTACACTGCCATAGTTGTCAATTAATGATGACAATTCACTGCTGATATTGTCAACAGATATAATGATTCCTAGTCACACTTGAATTCCTAGCTGATGTTGGATTACACCACTTATCCACAGATGTCAATAGTATTCTCACTCCATCACTAGACAAAAATTCACAAGGCTCAGTCACCCAAATATCTTGTCAGAGAAGGTGTATATTATGTAAGCTCCTAGACATAAGATGTGTAGATTGTGGACAAGAAAAACAAGACTGCCAGTTAAAAGAAATTTATGACAAAAATAGTGGATATCAATGGAACTGTGTTACGTGCCCACAGAGAAAAAAGACAGATAAAGTTTAAAGTTTAGGCAACGAATGATGTGATAAACTTGATATGGAACAAGGTGACAATGAAAACAAAGATAGTCCTACAAATGAAAATATGAAAGAAAACACAAATCACCTCCACACAACCCCCCTTAATTGCACAGCACCCCCTACTTTCCCTTTAACAGTCAGGCCAGTGTGTCATCTAGCATGGCAAATAAGAGATGGAATTTTTGTGCTGGTGTTGTTATTTAAAAAATTTATGACTTGTTGGCCCCTGATGAGCTGGATTATCTCTGTGAAAAATGTTGTGCCGCATTTATAAAAGAATTACACGTTAAACAAAATGATATGAACTCCTACTAAATTGCGATATCACCTTCATAACTTTCATTATGGACTAGTGTAATCAACATATCAACATATATATATATATATATATATATATATATATATATATATATATATATATATATTTTTTATTTTATTTTTTATATT
>JAYMFT010404063.1:0-18720 GCA_038088735.1 Panulirus argus | reverse complement strand
AAAAAAAAAAAAAAAAAAATATATATATATATATATATATATATATATATATATATATATAGTATTTTATTTATCATACTTGATCGCTGTTTCCCGCATCAGTGAGGTAGCGCCAGGAAACACATGAAGAAAGACCCATCCCCCGACATACACATATATATACATACTTGCACATATATGCAGTGTACATATATATACATACCAATATATACATATATACATATATACACATACACATGCATATAAACATGTACATAGTCACACTTGCTCTCCCCCACCCTCTCCTGATGCCACCTCACCTCACGGGAAATAGCATTGCACCTTACTCACACACTTTACCTTACCTTCCTGGTCCAGGAGTCCCTTCTGTTTTTATGAGACTCCTGCAGTGATCAAGGAGCTGGCCACATCTGCCAGTTAGTACCACAGGTTATACATTGTAGTAATGTGCAAGGCATTTAAATAGTAAGCGTTCATTGTCTTCATTGGGGTTTTAATCATGGGCATGGAAGGTCTAGAGATATGTTAAAATAGTGTTTGTATTGTTGTAGGGATGTGTGAAGTCCTGATTGTAGATGGTAATGTGTGACTTGTGTTTGTCTTTGGAGTGTGTCTTCTGATAGGTGTATGACTGTTTGAAAGGAGTTCAAGACTGAGTTAGGAGGCCAGATGTTTAGTGTCTGTTAGGTTATTTCATTGAGTATGTTTTATCATTGTTTTCTATTTATTGGGGGTTGGTGGATCTGAGAATAGTTTGGAAATGTAAATAGGCATGGTAATGTAATACAAACATGGGGAGTGTTTAGAAGATGATTGGCTGCATGCTTGGGCTTTCTGTCTTGACTGTGAAGACAGTTAGTGTTGACACCACCGAAAGAAAGTGTAGCACTGAGTGTAATCCTAGGTAGCACAGGTGGAGAGGCATACTGTCGTGCCGCATTTTCTCATTAACACCTAAAGTCATTGTCCTCACCTCCCAAGCTTAGACAATCGCAATGTGCTGCTACTCTTTGTGAGTAAAAAGTTTTGTCTGTGTTTTCTTGGGACTTATTTAGTTACTAAGTCTTCTGTATTTATTTTTATATAGATTTAATGTATAGATTTATTTAGTTTATATGATTTATGTATTTATTTTAGTTAGGTTGGCTGTCCCAGGGTACTGAGCCAGATGACTCTCCCATACTCAGGGTCAAGTTTCTCATGGTTGTGCTCAGGTACTTCACACTAGTGTCAGTCATGTTTACATTTTTTCAATCACAGATGATTTTAGGTCAATCACAGTTAGTGTCAGGTTAGTGAAGATGATGTCATATACATAACACCAGGTGTCATAGACATAAGACCTTCTGTGATTGACTGCGGACCGACTGTGGTTGACCTGTGACCAGCTTTGATTAACATGACCAGCTGTGATTGATGTGAAACCTTCATTGATTGACCTTTAATCAGCTTTAGCTGTACTAAGACAAGCTTTTATTGATCTAAGATCAACAGTTCTTCACCTCAGACCAGCTTTAATCGACTTAAGACCATCCCTGATTGACTTCAGCAGTACATATGACATATATAAGAGCCAGTGGTATGCAGTAGAGCTAACTTTAAAGTTTCATGCAATACTTACTTTTATAAATGTGCATGAACACCAAAAAAATGTAAAATTTGATCATACTCTAAAAGTGTATGGGAACTCTGAACAAATTAGGATTACCAAAAATTTTCTCCTAGGAATGGATCATCAATTTACAGTATTATGCTTATGAGAAAAATATTTTGGATTTACACTTTTTTATTTGCAATCAGGTTTTCAGGAACATTTCTTGAGTATAAAAAGAAGTTTTCTGGACTATATCTTATGTATGAATGGAGGGCAAGCTGTAATTGTGATAATGATGTATGGGAAACTGTATACCTTATATCATTATCACCATTATGGTAGGATTTGGTGTATCAGACCTGGTAAAACTCTGCCCTCAGTTTTGCATATAGCTTTCATCTCCACCCAAAATCATTGCAGATGTACTATTTTTAAGGCAAAGTTTCCCTTAATCCAAAGGAAGTATGACAACCACTCCTCTTATTTCACTATTAATTCTCTCTGGTCTTTAGCCAAAAGTATCTCTAACAACTATTATCGCACTTAAATCCCTGTGCTAATCCATTCTGACAACACTACAGCAGTCTCTCTTCGTGAAAAGTAATACTTTATGGTTCTTTTCTTCTTTCCCTCCATCCTGGATGACTTCAGCATCTTCACATCCTCTGGTGTACCCTTTACAAATCGTATGACTTTCCCTGTGAATCATTTCATGGTCATAAGAGTACCTCTCTTTCTGAACTTGGGACAAGGCACAAGAACAAAATGGTTACTGAACTCCCACTACCCTTGCTTACACTTCTATTCCTTTTTCTCTTAAAAATCAGGATTTATCTTCTTAGAAACATGCACTGGTGCAGCCTATTCTAATAGGCAATCAGTCCAATCTTTCTGACTATTTTCCTGGTGCTCTGACTTCTGCCATTTGTTTTAATGAATCTCTTCTAAGTTGCCCTTTTACTTTAGCATCATGAATATCATAGCCTTCTCTGTGATCCTCAGTATGGCTTTTACAGGGTGAATTTCACCATTGATATCTATGTTTTACTATTATATGTGGTCATCCTCTCTGAGACACTTTGGGGAATCGTAAGTTGTAGCCCTTGAGGTGTCAAGGCTTACACTCTAAGCTTCTTTTTTTTCTTTCCTCTTACAGTTTCCTCATATCTAGTTTCCTTTCTTACCAGTTTATCTTTATAACTGTTGATGAATGAACATCTCCCTCTTTCCCTATCAAAAGTGGTGTCCCTCAGGGTTCTGTCCTGTCTTATACACTCTTCCTTCTTTTTATCAATGATTTCCTTACTTTGATCATATTCACCCATACACTGATAAGTCATCATTTCATTTCCTTACCTTGTTCAAATCTGCACCATCTTCCCTTGTTTGATTTCTCTTATCTCATCATAACTGCATGAGAAAACAGATGTGGACAAAAATTCCCAGTTAAGTTTTGTGCCTGCAAAACCTAATTTCTCATTTCTCTTTACAGAACCTCTCACATCTTGACTAGCTCCTTTCATAGCCCTTTGATTCTTGCACCAAACCCAACACACACACATGCACATGGTACTACCAAAAATTTTTATCTGTAATAGAAACCCTACATTTCAAAATTAGCTTGATCTTTCTCTGAAAAAATTGGAGTCATATTCTTATGGAACACATTTTATTCTGAATAGTTGCTTCGATTGTGCAAAGGACTAATTCATCTTGATATGGAGTACGCTTTCACATTTGGGGAGGTTCTAACTATTTATGCTACTCGACTGAGTTGAGTCCAAAGCAATACAACTTGTCAACACCCAGTATGACATCTAATTGTAACCCACTTTCCCCATGCCACAGTTTTGATCCTCTCTCTTTATGCATTACATCTACTTCTGCTTGTCAGCTGCCACCATTGACTAGACCACATAATGCTTGGCAGGCTGCTTCTTTGCATGATTGCTGTTTGGCCACTGGCAGCTCATGAAAGGGTTTTTGTAATGTTTTCTTGTTTTGATTCCCCTACAATGCTGAGCTTTTAAGCAACTTATCCTCTCTTGTCTTTTCCAACAACAATTGGTGCTCTTTTGAGAAGTAAGGTTTTTCCACTTCTTCTAAAACTCTCACATTATTTTTTGCCCATTCTCTTCTTAGTTGGATTTAGCTTTCTAGGGTATTGCAATCCTAGGCACTCCTTATTACTCCTTTAGTAGTAGCATCATTGACTAAACATATTCAGGTAATTTTAAGTTGTTTTAGCAAATCATCTACTTATATCAGGATTAAGAGCAATTCCAAAATCAAGTCATTTGGGACACTATTAGTTATTTCATTCTGGTTTGAAAAAGAATCCCATAACATGCTTCTTTTATTCGCTACTACTTAGATAGTTTTTCAACCAGCAAAGGAATCTTTATTTTATGCCAAAGAAACCGGTTATAAACCAGTTGCTATTGATGGACAGTGTGAATGCTTTCTGGTAGTCCAAAAACACAATCTACCTTTCTAAGTTTTGTAAACCATTGGGCACTGTCGTAGAAGTGTAGAAAATTTTTTTATACATGACCTCTTCCCTGAGAACCCATGATCCTCACTCTTTGGTAGTATCTTCTGAGCAGGTAACCATCATTCCATTTTTTATTTCTCTTTTGCAAAGTTTTACAAACAATGCTAAATGTATTTTCCCTGCCTCCTTTTTTAGAAATAGATGTGACATTCCTGTGTTCTGTTCCTTTTTGCAGTGATACTTCTCAAACTGATTTTTTAATGATATTTCATGTGGGCTGTGAAGAGTCTCTAGACACTCCTTGAGTATAGTAGGTGGGCCATGATTCTTCATCATCCTAGATTTGTCTAACAATGCATTCCACGGTCAATTCTCCATACTCTTTCTTTAGTGTAAGGGGTACTGTGTCATCCAGTGTGAATACATCTTTGAAATTTGTGTTAATCTTGTCACACATTTCCCCTTCTGTTTCATCTCATCCTTTTGAATTTTTCTTTTTCATTATTTATCCATTAACTGATAATTTTTAGATTCATTCAACAACAGTTTCACCTTATTTCTTCACTATCTTTCTCACCACCCAAATTTTCTATTCATTAGCCAATTACTGCTTTCCTCAGCTGCTCTTTTCAATGTCTCCTGCTTCCTTATACCTATTCTACTCTTCTTACATTTCTGATTCCATGTCTCTTTATCATCACTTCCTTTTTACTTCTTTCTCATATTATCATTTGTCATAAGCTGTCTTTAGTTTTATCAGTTACACTCTCTTACATCACTTTACCATCTTTTGAAGTAACTTGTTTTTCTCCCCTAGATTTTCATCCATTCCTCCTCCAATATCTGTATTTACTTTTCATATAATTGTATGGACCCATTTTTTCATTTTTATTCAGAACTGTATATTCTTCACTCTTTACCCTCAAACTGCACTGTTTTCTGGAAGAATTAGCTTCACACTTTTTTCCTTAGACATCTTCCTTGACTTTTTGTTCCACCATTATTTTCCCTTCATTCCACAACCTTTATGTAACAGATAGGTATGAAGTGAGTAAATAATTCATTACTATCCCACCACCCTTGTATTTTGAGTTTGGCTTTGTGTTTGACATGTTAAAAGTGCCAACAGATATTGTGCAGCTACCTGATCTTTGCATGACTCCACTTGAAGGGGAAGATATCCGGTAGTTTTAATGGTGTGTTAACGCCTAAGAGGCCATCACTGTTTGACTTGATTTCCCATTTGAAAATTTCATTAGTCATTCATCTGAGGAAGGGTTGACCTGTTTGGTTAAGTAGTTTGGTTTCCACATCTTTGGCATATGATTTCCATATCTGATTTAAGTACAGAAATATGTCTCTGAGGTTCAGAATTTGATTTTTTCCTGTCAATTTATTCTATTTGTATGCATTTTTTATGATGTTCTGTACATTTTTATATAGTTTGATATCAGCCAAGAATAACCTTTGTGTTTGTATATATCTTAACCTAGTTCATAGTTTCATTCAAGTGTACCAGATTTTTAAACAAGTAGTGCTACATGGTTGCTGATTTAGATTAGGATGTTGAGTTTAAAAAAGAATAAGCATGAAATATATGATATTGATGTCATAGTTTAGATAGAAATAGATGAAGTTTAAAGTAGATGATTAACACTCTCAAAGTTGCTTAGTATCATGGGACACATGGTACTAGCATATTTTTTTCATTTTTTAAGTAAATTATAGTCGTATGTAATTTGCATATGGCTGGGCATGTCATGGAACTGGTATGCAAAGGTAGTGTAGTTTTAATGATTTTATACAGCTGTGAAATTGACAATATATTTGTTTAGAGAAGTGCCTAAAGTAAGATATATTTGTATATTTTCATATCTGTGAAAGATGGAACCATCTGGCACATTGGTTTTATGATGATTTTGAACCAGTGGAAAATCATATCTAACAAATTTAGTTGATATGGGGAAGTTTGGAAAAGAAACAATAAAGACTGTGATACAAAGGGTGTGGTTAGCTAGGATGGTGAACCATGGTTTGATTGGTTGAGATGCCTGTCAAAAATTTGGCCACAAGAGTGCTGGGTAGATGTTACTGGCAGGGATGGTGAACTAGCATTTTTTGTCCAGGTATATTTGCTAGAGTAAGAGAAGAGAGCTGACTGGGTTTGTGAACAAGTAGTTGGTGGTTTAGATGATAAACTATAGTTTAGGACTAGGGTGTGGCAAGCTGCGGTGATTATTGCTGGCTGAGGTCATGGGCCAGTGTATGACTGGTTCTGAGGTAAAGAGCCAGGGTATCAGAGATAGAGCTGGTGGGCCAGGTCAGGGCAGGCTATTGCAGTGGAGTATGTGGAAAGCTAAGGTGACAGATAGAATTATCTTTGGAATCAGATGCTTCAGGTACTTTGGTAACAAGATGTGCTAAGTCATTATTACAGTTTTGTGAGGTGTGCAGCATTTGAAAAATCCACATGGAAAGTTTACTGGAAGGAGTGAACAGAGTTCACATTGAGGCCAGTCCTAAATTGAAAGATGAAGAGGTTAATGAGAGTGAGAAACGAGGAGTGAAAATACTTTAAGAATTTCAAAGGAAGTGAAAGTCTGTCTTTTAAAATGGGCCAGATCATAGTTGCAAGCAAAGACATGAGTAGGGATAGAGTTCTGAAGCTTGGAGGTGTAGGTAAAGAAACATATGTCATAGTGGCCCACCCTTGAGTTGCCAGCAGTAACACAGTAATTATTTGACCGTACTCGTCAAGTATTCCATGGTCTACCTAATAGTAGAAGAACTTAAGGAGCCAGTTCTTAGGGAAGAACCAAAGTAATATCCATAGAAGAGAGAAAGTGAACTAACATTGTGGTATAAAGTAAGTAGGTCAAGTCATGAGGTCCAGCTGAGAAAGTTGATAAGTCAGACCACATTAGACTGAACTCTATCTTGTAACTATATATAGCTAGAACTTCCTCAGATATGAGAACAGTGTTCCATACAAGAACAGATCAGTCCTTTGTACAATTGCACCAACTTTTCAGATGAAAAGAATCTCCAGCATCTGAACAGGATTCCCAGTTTCTTAAAGGCAGACTTGGCTATTTACATAATGTAAGGTTTCAAAGATAGGTTAAAAGTTACAGTGATAACAAGTACGTGCAGTGCGTTGAGAGGTGGAATTATAGGTCCATCAAAAGAGATAGGAATATTGTGAGCAGTTTTAGAGGCAGACTTGGATGGATATTGGGTTTTGGAGATATCAGACTTAACAATGCTGTGTTGAGACGAGATGCAGTGAAAGAGGATGGAGTAGATTTGAAGGTATGGAGAAATTCAGTGTTGAGTTTCAGCTCATGAATGCATTTGGTTGTCTGTTGAGGAAAGAAAATCATTGATTATAAGGAGAGAGAACACAGGAGAAAGTACTGGAGCTTGAGAGATACTGCTGTTGTTAGGGGAAGGGGTGGAGTGGGGTCTTCAATCTTCTAAAGAACAGCTCTGACCCAGAGTAGATGTACATTGAACATAATGAAATAGCAGTCAGGATGGTGGAGGGAGTGGCAGGACACTCTCTCCTCAGAAAACATAAAGTATAGATAACATGGGTTTCATTTCCAGTAACAGGGAAGTAGACTGGGAAAGCAGTACATGAGAAGCCAAGGAAATGAGTATGAGCATCAAAGAGCACTAGTTCACTGAAGGTCAGAATACTGTGTTACTACAAAATAGGTAGGCTATATCCACCAGGGCATCACCTTCTTCAACACTTTAATAACAATGAAGGTGGCTAATATTCATTCATGCAGACCTAGCAACCATTAAAAAAATCTACCAGGCATATGAAGTCATGGATCTGCATTTCTTCCTTGTACCTTTGAATGTATTAATGTATATATAGGCAAAAATTTTTAAATATCTGCCATGCTGTGTACATAACCAAATTGTCCAGAAAGACTTTTTTTCATGCAACATTCCAAAGATATTTTCAAACCACCCATCCTTCTCAAATCTTTATTCTCTTTGTGTTTCCCTAATTACAACTACATTAGGCAGGTTATCTGTTTAATGTACTCCAATTTCTTGCCTATCTTGGTCTATATATATACTTTGATTTCTCATCCATACATCAGAGATGGGATAAATAGTTCTTTGTGTAAGCATCTTGCATACTCTGCAGTTTATATCTTTTCCATTTTTCAGCACTTTTAGTGCACTTCCAGTTTCTTACTCTTGTAAGACCACTCTCAACATTAAGTTTCCCACTGCTCCTTTTTCCAAATACCTAAGCTCATTCACAACTTCAAGTACTTCATCATTCAGACTGATATTACACTCTGATATCCTGTCTCCATTGAAAAATAAAGTTTTGCTTTTGCTCATTCTTACTTTCATCAGCTTCCTTAGCATTATTCATGTCAAGCTTCCAATCTGTCCAACTTCTCTGATTCAGCTAACAGCAGAGCATCATTTTCCGTGCCAAATTTTATTTTGCTTCACCATAATTTAGCAGTTCATTACTATCATCCCATTTTACTCTCATATTATGTGGTGACCCAGCCATATTATATCAGTATATAACCCCAGGACCCCTTTTCCAGAGGTTCATACAGCTTCAAGGTTGCACTACAATCAGTAGCAAAGGGTGGACTCCTCTACAGTGAGAAGTTTTTCAATGAGATTGTGTTCTGATGATACAACCACGCCAAAGGTGACTCTTTACTAATGGCATAATCACAAGCAGGCAGAGTTCTATTAATGCTGCATCCCATCCATGAAAATATTAAACAACCATATTGAAATCACATAGCCTTGACACACTTCCATGTTCATTTCACTCCACTCACACATATCACCCCTTACTTCAACCTTTACTCTGCATCTGTTACTAAAGCTCTTGACAGCATCTGAAGTCCTCCAGTCTTTCTATAAGGACTCAAAACTTTTCAGAGAGCTGTCCCATTAAGTTTATTAAGTGCCTTTACATAATCCATAAATGCTTCCTATGCTCTCTTCTTTTATGTTATAACTTTCTCCACTAACTGACCAAGTGCACAGAGTTGGTTTACACACCTACTTTTCTTCATAAGCCCACCTAGTTTTTCAGTTCTGTAGGGTTTATCAGTTCTTTTGAAATGATCAGTCACTCTCTTACCATTTACTTCAGCTAGGTATGTGTAGACAATGTATTCTTTCATAATTCTTACAAATGCTTTTACTCTACTATTATATAGTGATACAGTTACTCCCTTTTTCCATTGATCAGGCACTTGACCACTTTTCCATGATTCTACGTAGATTCACTCAACAGCAGTTTCCATGATTCCATTTAGATTCAGTCAACAGCAGTTTCATCTCCATTCTTCACTGTCTTACCCACCACTTTTTCCATATTTCCACTTTTACAATTATTAAGATCATTACAGTACTTTTTCTCATTTTCTCCCCAATAATGTTTTCAACTTCCATACATCTGTTCCTTTTTCTTCTTACCTCTAATGTAAGTGCATTAATTACATCTCTTTAGATTGATATCCAGTCAGTGTATTGAAGTATCCTAAATATCTTATATACTTCAGTATTCTTTATGACTTTTTGTTGCTTCCTCTCAACATTTTTATTTTCCTCTACATACATTAACCTCATCCCAAATACCCATTATTCTCCTTTAAAATCTTATTTAGTTTGTTCTCCCGGAATTGTCATTCGTTTTTCTTCCATTAAGATATTCAATCTTGTTATCTAATTTATTTAGGATTTTATTATGTTGTACACTCTTTTCCCTCCATGTATTAACATTTTCAGGCAGATGTAACTTCTTCCATGCTCTCTTTCTTTCCTCAGCCAGCTTTCCCAAATCTTCATTTCAATATACTAACTTTTCTTTCCACAACTCATACATACTGTGCCGCACACCTCTGTGGCAGCCTGTAATAGTACAATATTAAACAGCCTCCACATCCCTGTAACTTCACTTTGTATTGTTTTAGATTCTCTCAGCTTGTCACATTTTCTTTTGGAATTTAAGTTCACGCTTTCATTCCTAACTTTTTAAATTTCTTCCTTGTTTTTTCTTCATTTTTAGCTTCATATCATATGTTTACCTTCATATTACTGTGATACAATATAACCTGACAGAGCTCCTCCCAACCCTATCCTAGACCAGACATCTAACTGTCTGTATTCCTTCTTGCCAGAAATTCCAATCATGCTCTTGTTTACCCTTTGTCCGAAGTATATGTACGTGATAGTATGCATAAAGTATGTACAGTATGTGCAATACTCATAACTGATGATGTACCTACTCACTATTTTGAAGAACATTTTTGCTTTCATCTCTCCTACCTCCAACTTTCTGTGATATAAGAAAACTTTGCCTCCCATATCAAACATCTTATCCTGAAGTCTCAACTTCTTTAAACCACTTGTACCTAAAATATTAGAAAGGTAGTCTCCATTCTAACCTCTCTGAGAAACCTGTTATTGGAGGACATTGTTCTTTAAAAGCTGTGGAGCTATGTGTGCATTTTATTCATCGTTACCCAAGTCTAGATCTGCAAGAAACTTCTTGTGTTGTGATTGTGGGTCAGCTAGGCACCTTTTCCCAACCCACCACTCACACTTATATTTCTAAAGTAAGTTTTAGTTTCTCATTGGCCTTCATTTGGCTTTGCTGCTATTTTCTTTGTTCATTGGCTGACTTAATTCAGGAGGAAAATGAATTTTGAACTAAGTCAGAAGTAATTTATTTGCAGAAATGAGGCCAATGAGCAAAATATTTTCTTCCCATCTACTTTCTTTTACTCTTTAGATCTCATGTAGAGTAGTTCAGGATTGTATGAAAATGAATGGTTTGGCTGTTTGCTTAATTCAGAGGTGAGCTTTTGGTGTTAGTCTTTTTCCATTGAAAGAGGACAGTAATGAGTATTAGTTCATGAAAGGTGATTCTTTCATTGGGAGCAGATGGTGAAATTACCCACAGTTTTTAACTGGGACTTGACCTGTCATTCCTAAAGAGAGCTAGGCACTCGCATTTCTTTATTTCTTTGGCCATCTCTCAGGAATGAAATTAGAGCATTTGAAATAGATCACATACACAGTGTAATAGGATGTAACTCTCGTGTGAACATTAAGGGAAGAAGGGTTGGGATAGTGGGCCAGATACTCCTTATAAGATTTAATGACTTGTCATCATGCCTAGCACATCTTATAGATGAGTTTTTGTGACAGTTTTTTCTTTTCAGAGTAAACATAAGTAAACATGGGTCAGAAAGAGACTTTAGGTTATAACTATAGGAGATCAATTTCAGGTAAATATAGGTTTGCTATGATGTATAGTTATACAAATATGTTGAATACAGCTGAAATATCTGAAAAAACATTTCAAAAAAGAGAATTGAAAATTATTCACTATAAGTTAATTTTCAGGTAAGATTTCATATTTTCTTGTATTGCTTGATGTGTTAAACGTTCTTTAAGGTATACTGATTACAAAATATTACACTCATTTTCATAAAGATTTCTACTATTATTTTTAAAGGGCTTTATGCAGATGTACTTCCCCTCCATTGTTTACCAATATTACTTGATGTGTTGTACATTCTTTCAAGTATCTTCTTTCTTTTATACTAGCTCTCCATTTCCCTTATTAATAAGGTACCACCAGGAACAGATGAATAAGGCTGCATTCACTCACATCCATTCTCTAGCTGTTACAGGTGAAGCACCAAAACCACACCCCTTATCCACAACCAGGCCCCACATCTTTTTGTTGAGTGCGGCAATCATGGACGGTCTTCACTTTTCTCTTACATAATTATAGCATTGTTACTGACATATGTAGTTATGATTCAGGTCCTGGCATGTGATTTATATTGATGGATAATTTGACCCTTTTAAACAGTGGTCTGAGTCATAAACGTCCGTCAAGCAGTGCAAAAAAAGTTGTTCTTTGTGAAATGCTAAATTAGCATTCAAAAGTAAGAGAAATCACAAAAAGTCACATTCCTGCTTTGTTTTAGCCTCATCAAATGATAAGTGAGCATCTATAGAGGACATGAATGATGTGTTTGGCAGCTTTTGATATCACTGGAAGACATGAAGGTGATGTTTCCTTGTTTGTGTTGAGTGTGTTTCCAGGCTGTACTCTAATTTACAACTCAGGCACAGTGTTAGTAGAATTAGTATGAATGTATTTAGAAACTGCATCTTTTACAGGATGAAGGAGATTGCCTGTCAAGTGTGGGGAAGATACTTAGGCATTTGTTTCTTTCAGTATGCTAAACAATCTTCTGAAATTTCATACACACCCCTATATAATACACGGTCACAGCGAAGTTGGTGAATAACATGGATACAAATAGAAATATTCATTTTCACATAGCAAATAAGTGTGAGAACACTGACTGATAGTGGCTGGTATGTGCAGAGAGGATATTGGAGATTTATATCTTAGGAAATATTATAGGTTTTTACCTTTCCTCTCTTACTAAATTCCTTTGTGAAACCAGGATTACATATTGAGAAAACTAGGTGGTGCTGTTATTAGTTTCTTCCATGATTATGGATTTATTGGAAATGCTTCTTTTGCAGGCCTCCCTCCTCATTATGTATGCTTGCTAAAGTCACCCTGTAAGTAACCTAATTCTTCACATTTCTCATGTTATTCTTCTACACTATCCTCAACACCTGAAGCATATCATAGGCTTTCCTCCCAATAACTTTGGTCATCCAGTAATTTGTGTACAGTGTTTTCCATGTGTTCATCATGTAAGCACAACCTCTAGGTGGACAACCATGCAATAGTAACAGTTGTTTTTGGAGTACTGAGGAAAGTAGAATTTTTTCCTGCATTCTCCTGGTGATGGAAGAGTCCTCAGTAGATTAATGATGGTATAGGAAGTTAACTTGATAATTCAACAAACTCACATCCAGATCCACTCTTCCTCTCTATAATTATACAACCATGAGAAAATGCAGACAAAAGGACAAAGAATAGGACTTATGACACTTGTGCACCTCAACATCCCATGCACAAACAGTACTTAAAACAGATAAAAAAATCATAAACAAAGACAGCATTCCTAGAAAACAATTCATAAATGTCAAATCAGTCGACAGCAATATACTTCCCCATGCCACATACCCCCCCCCCCAGACACATTCCCAGACTACTGAACCTGACCAACACAGCCAATGCTAATTTATGTTGAGATTTCAGTACCCATCATCCTGCATGGCTCAACACCCACATACAACATTCCACAGGTGAACTGCTCATAAGCCAACTGCATCCCTTCAACTTCCTCAGGATACGCAACCAACCATCCAAATTATGAATTAACCATATTCACTAGCCATTCTTTCTAGACATTACCTTCTGCACTTTAATATTGCACAAAGGGAACACCTTGGGCACACTGTATGAACTCTATCATGATCATTTACCCATCCCAGTAACACTTCAGCTAACTCACCCAGCCTGCACAGCCATCAAAAAACATATGCAAACTGTAAGAAAGCAAGAGTGGCCAGCATTCATACAGTTCACAACACATCCTCACAAATAGGATACTTGACAATGCTCTCCACATAAGGACAAAAAATAGTTGACCAGATTCACAGCAGGCTGACAAGGCATAGTCATCCACAAAGACTTCACCTTCAAAACCCTTAAGCTCTACAGTTAAGTTTCCCAAGGAGCAGGTCTTTCTCTAGTCCTCTTGAATTTCATCCCACATGACCTCTCAACACCTGTAGGCCACATTGGAAAAGTTCTCTCATGTGCAGGCAACCTCACAGTCACACAACAACACCTTGACACTAATCAGGCAACAAAAAATTTGCAACATTACATCAAACAATTAGAAAACTAGCCCCTCCCAAAATATAATGTCTGCATCCTCACAGAGATACATCGTCACCCTCTTAACCTTGGACAGACATGAATCCAACTTGCACCCTCCCATGACCTTGAAAGGTTTATTGCTTCAACAGAAATCTGTTGAGACTTGGTACCACGTACGACACATACATGACATTAACTCACCACACTACAAACTTTAACACAAAGGCCCTAAACAAATGGAATACCTTCAATATACATAGCACCATCAACTTTGGATGAGGAAAAGAATCTCCAGTATCTTCTACAGTTTATCTTCTCCAAATGCACCAAAAAAAGACCCTTGGAACAATCATTGTGCAAAGATAAAACTTTAATTGCACATATATGAATATGGAAACCTTTGTTAACTTAAGCTTATCAAGTACAGTAAAACTTCAGGATATGTGTATCAAGGATATGTGTATCACCTGAAAGTTTGTTCTAAATGCACTTGATCCTCCCCATGAAAGTGGAAATTAAAGGTAATTGAATAAATGAAAAGAAATTATGTTGGCTTATAAATTATAATATGAAATGACTTGAGAAGAAAGACATTGTTTTTCCAAATAAAGCAGGAAGATAGACAGATTGAAATAATATAAAGATTAAAATTTCTTTGATTTTACAAAAATTTTATATGTAAACTATGCACACTGGTGAAGCTTTTAATGAAAATAAAAGTATGGTTAATTTGTTTGTTTATGATCTTGGAGGTAGGTATATCAAGAAGGAGAAGGAAGAGAGAGTATAATGGAAATAGTTGTATAATTTCATGAGGGATGGAAATGCTCTGATTTTTTCTTGAATAAATTTGGTCACTTGGTAGAAAATATTTTGAATGTTAATACTGTCCCGTAATACTTAGTTATGAGAAAATAAAGGTTTGTTGGTAAATATTTATGGGCATACTGTTCATATATTGCTTAATATATCTAGAATTATGTTGCTGCTTTATGGTGCTCTATCTTTTCCCTGAAGCATCAAAAATTGATCTTACCACTCTTCTAAAAGCATAGCTTACAATGAATTTCATTTATACTTTGCAAAAGAACAAAAATCTTTACATATCAATAAAATTTTTTAGGAACCATAAATCCATTAAAGAAAGAATTTTGTATTGAGAACAGATTTCTATTATGATATTTTGGAAATGAATTCATGATATTGTTGGTGAGATTATAAAGTTTTTTTACTCTGGTGATTCAGCCAACTGTGTTAGTGCTTCGAGGACCTTCACATGGATGCTTTTATTGCATGACCCAGGGTTGCATGTGCTGTGCTTCTATGTTGTTGTTTAAGCATCTTGTGTCATGGTAAGGATTTCCACTTAACAGTTTTCAATTCATGTTTTGTATTTTTGAGATACTGTTTTGTATTTTTGAGATACTAGAGTTTGTAATCCCATGGAAATATATTTTTTTATTTTTAAACACAGAGATACACTTTGTTAATACTGCTATCTTGACTTAAGCAATGAGTAGTGTTACAGTAATTGCATTTGCATATACATTAGAACAATTGTTTACCTTCATGAAATCTAATTGAATTTTATTTTCAGACAGAGGAGTTAACAGTGTCCTTAACAAGGCCAGTGTACAACATGTCTGACTATACTGTAAGTAAAGAGTTCTGCATTTGAAATGTTCACAGTATACCATATACCACTGTAATTTGATTGATTAAACCTAGAAAACACTAAAGGCACTTTATAGCTGTGCCATGAAACAGATAATTTTTCATCTCATTGAGCTCTGCAAATGATAAAGTACCATTTTGCTGCCTCAAATAAGAAAATTCATCCTATTATTTCTTGAGTATGTTATTACAGCTTGTTAGCATGCAACAAACAGCCTCACTTAACCTGATTTGTTTCCCTAACTTCCTTTAGTCAAAACACCCCTCTTCTCTCTTATTGCACACATTCCTTTCTAACGCCAAAGGCATTAGCAAAACTCACTTTGTATTATATTTGATGCTATTGATTACTGTTGTACACTACCATATCATTAGTTTGATATTCACTGAATATCTGTTAATCCTTTTTAGAACGGTATAACCAGTGAGCAGTAGCACGAGTTGGAGGTAGATTCTTCATGTGATTCACCTTTAGTGCATTATTTAGAATGAGATCCAGATGAAAAGGATTATAATTTTTACTTCAGTCAGTTAAGTACCTGCCATGTAGGTGGAGGTTAGGCCCATCCATGGGCAAAGTAGTTTGCCTTGCCCATAAAGTTGAAATTCCATATAAAATTGCCTGATCATTCATGTTTTGATTGTGGTTCACTTGTACACTTTGGAAAATAATACATGCCTTCTTATTCCTCCTGACTTTCATTATTTTATCACAAAGGCAATGGTTACATTGTCTTTCAAGACCTTTTTATCAAGATGATTTGATGAAAGATCATTCCAGATTAATGTAACAGCTCCAGCCCTTCTGCCCCTCAGCCTTCTCTGTCACTGACATACATAGGCATGAGGGCCCAAATCATTTTTAGAGATAAGCAAAAATTTTCCCAGGCTTTAAGTTTCAGCAGATAATGCTTAAGATTGGATTACAAAAGCAACTCTCTGTTTATGTACTGGGGAGATAGCAAAAAGGTTACAGAGAATTCCAAGTCTCCTCTGTCTCCTTGTTGGCTGCAGGCCTGGGATGGCTAGAAATTTCCAAGGGGATCCAAGCCTTCTTCATATAAGATTCAAGCAGATCCAGTGATTTGCCATACAGTTTGGCTCAATGAGTTGCACAAATCTGACTTTGGGACAAATCTAACTTTGTAAAAAATTAAGATGAAATTTTTTGATTTCCTATTTTCTTATATCTGAAAAAACTACTGTTTAAATGACATGGTCTGCCTAGGTTTTAGGGGTAGTTTCCTCATTTCCCCTCCAGTTGGTACAGCTATGCTGTCATGTGAAATAGTGTCACCTGCATCAATGCAGTGTGATTTGTATTATTAAAATACAGTGTACTATAATATTTCATTTTTGTGAGTGATAAGTAACAAATTTATAATTCTTACCTATGAACTGAGTTCTATTAATATCTGATGGAGTTTGTTTTGGTGAGGGTTGAAATAATGTTTTAATCATCATATTGGGGTTTGTGTTACTGGATTTTTCCAGCAAATAGTTTACACTGCAAATGAAAAGTCATCTTTTGTTAGGTTGTGCCATTGTCAGTGGGCAAAAAGGAGTGCAGTCCCATCAAGGAACTTTTCACTCTAAAAGAGTCCATCATTTTCCCTCTATTGATTGTAGCACAGCTATGAAACAGCAGGAAACCATAAAAGGGATCCAGGAGTTATATAATAATGATAACTGAAGTATATCCATGAGGATTCACCATCCTTTGACCATCATAAAGGATCTGAAGCCAGTAAATGCTTGTTCATAGGATTCAGCAATCATATAGCAACATATCATGGCCTTTGACATTAAAGCACATTTAATGAAGTAGCACAAAGCCATCATACTTCTTCATTTCTTCCACATTTTTTTTTTTTTTTTTTTTTTTTTTTTTTGACCTACTTGCCTATGTTCAGCATGATATTATGTTGTTTTCATTTTCAGCTCTGGCCTTTAGGCATGTCAGATGGTATCATGGTCTTTCATTTGAGGGGGTTTTCTTTGAGACATCATAACTACTTTGTCATATCTTGAGAGCAAGTATACTTATTGGCAATAACATTAGCTACCATAATTGGACATCAACCTTTAGACTTTTTGCTTATGTATTTTACACTTTTTTTGTTGAGAATGGTTCTAGATCATTTGCATTTCATGGCTTTTCAGACTTTGCAAAGATAGTTAAATATTTACAGAGATTCCTTCTGTTCTAAGAGACTGCCGCAAGTTGTAGCTATGACTTGCCTGTACACTGTAAATGTAGACCTTTTGTTATGCTTTTCTTGTTTTCATTATTTTACATTGTTTACTTTGTTTACATTATTTTTTCATAGATGTTATTTTTGATGTCTTTGTTTAGATATAGATTAAGGTTTAGATTTTAGTTTTGTACTTTTATGGAAAGAGGCAGTCTTCATAATTAGTGTTTTCTTAGTGCTAGAATAACATTATGAAATAAGATACATGTTTTAATCAGTACCACTTTCACTTTTTTATTTGCAGAACACATCAGCACTTCTTGGAGTGGCAGGCATTGATGTTCCCATACAGACATTGAAGAACCTCTCCCCCTTTGAAGCTCTAGGACCAAATGGGTATTCTTTCCTTATCAACCACAATGGTTTTTTGGTACTGCACCCAAAACTTCGTAAGCAGCTCTCCTACCTCTTGGTGAGATGAAGACTCATTTATCACAGATGGTTTATTGATAATCTTGTAAACCCAAAAGAAAGAAAAATAGTAATGGCAGTTTGTATATTAACCACATCAGGATGATAAGGTACATTGGCACAGTACAAGCCACACAAAATATGCACTCAAATAGAGCACACTGGTTCAGTCGCACCATGTTGAATGGATAAAGATTACATAGTTGACTATAATTGCAGAACTGTATGAAACTAGTCAGGGTAGTCTCCTAAAACTTATTTCCTACTTTTTTGATGTCATGGAGATCCAGCAACTTACTGACAATGTGTCATGGATCCTGATGGGCCTTAAGACAAACAGATGCAACCATGGATAGTTAAATGATAATATATTACTGGGTAATTGTATGGGAGGGTATTGATTGAGAGAGTGAAGGCATGTACAGAGCATCAGATTGGGGAGGAGCAGTGTGGTTTT
>JAYMFT010404052.1:1917-18721 GCA_038088735.1 Panulirus argus | reverse complement strand
CCACCCCAAATGTGGGAGCAGTACTCCATACAAGGACGAATCAATCCCTTGTATAAACGGAGCAACTGTTCAAAAGAAAGTTACGACATCTAAACAGTACACCCAGTTTCTTAGAGGCAGCCTTAGCTGTATGGTAGGGTATTGATTAGGAGGGAGAAGGCATGTTTAGGGCATCTGATTGGGGAGGAGCAGTGTGGTTGTAGAAGTGGCAGAGGATGTGTGGATCAGGTGTTTACTTTGAATAATGTATGTGAGAAATACTTAGAAAAACATTTAGATTTATATGGAGTATCTAAGGATCTGGAGAAGGCATATGATAGGGTTGATAGAGATGGTTTATGGAAGGTCTTAAGAATATATGGTGTGGAGGTAAGCTACTAGAAGCAGTGGGAAGTTTTTATCAAGGGTGTATGGCATGTGTGCGAGTAGAAAGAGAGAAGAGTGGTTGGTTCCCAGTGAAGGTCAGTGTGTGGCAGGGGTGTATGATGTCCCCATTGTTGTTTAATTTATTTATGGTTAGGGAGGTAATTGCAAGAGTTTTAGAGAGAGGGGCAAGTATGCTGCCTGTTGGGGAGGAGAGGTCCTGGGAAGTGAGTTAATCATTATTCGCCAAGGATACAGCACTAGTGGCTGATTTGAGTGAGAAACTGCAGAAGTTGGTGACTGTGTTTGTAAGAATGTGTGAAAGGAGAAAATTGAGAGAAAATGTGAATAAGAGCAAGGTTGAGGGACAAGTTAGTTGGGATGTAAGTATGATTTGAGAAAAATTGGAGGAAGTGAAGTGTTTTAAATATCTAGGAGTGGACTTGATAGCGAATGGAACCTTGGAAGTGGAAGTAAGTCATAGGATGGGGGAGGGGGCAAAGGTTCTGGAAGTGATGAAGAATGTGTTGAAAAAGAGAACATTATTTCAGAGAGAAAAAATGGGTATGTTTGAAAGAATAGTAGTTTCAACAATATTATACGGTTGTGAGGCATAGGCTATAGATAGAGTTGTATGGAGGAGTGTGGATTTGTTGGAAATGAAATGTTTAAGGACAATATATGGTTTGAGGTGGTTTGATTGAGTAATTAATATAAGGGAGAGAGAGGTGTGTGGTAATAAAAAGAGTGTGGTTGAGATAGCAGAAGAAGGCGTGTTGAAATGGTTTGGACACATGGAACAAATGCGTGCGGAAAGGTTGACAAAAAGGATACATGTGTCAGAGCTGGAGGAAACAAGGAGAAACAGGAAACCAAATTGGCCTAAACATGTAGGTGGGTGAAAGGCATGCACGGAATAGAGTGAAATGGAACAATGTGGTATACTGGGGTCGATATGGTGTCAATGGACTGGACCAGGGCATATGAGGTATCCTAGCTAGACTATGAAAAGGTCTATGGTGCCTGGATGTTGATAGTGAGCTGTGGTTTTGGTTCATTACACATGACAGCTAGAGATTGAGTGTGAACGAATGTGGCTTTATTTTGTCTGTTTCCTGGTGCTACCTTGCTGATGCAGTGGGTGGCGATGGTGTTTCCTGTGGGGTAGGGTGGTGTCAGGAATGGATGGAGGCGAGCAATTATGACTATGTACATGTGTATATGTGTATATGCATGTGTATGTATATGTATGTATATATGTATATGTTAGTATGTATATGTATGTACAGTGCATATATATGCCTGCATGTATATATGTGTGTATTTGGGGGAATGGGTCTTCCTTCGTCTGTTTCCTGGTGCTACCTCGCTGACGTGGGAAACAGCGATCAAGTATAATAAATAAATATATATATAAAAAAAATTTTCCTACATATTCGCCATTCCCCACGTTAGTGAGGTGGCATTAAGAACAGAGGATTGAACTTTCGAGGGAAAATCCTCAATTGGCCCCTTCTCTGTTCCTTCTTTTGGGAAAGTAACTATAGGAGGGGAGGATTCTGTAGCCCCCAGCTCCCATATATATAAAGTAAAAGTTACAATTTAGAAACATGAAAGTATGAAGAATGCAGAAATGGAAGCAAAATAAAACAGAAAAAGGGAATATAATAATCTTAAAAGATTAGGTAGTATCAGAGTGACTGACAGTTTCTTATACCTCATTATGACAAAGGCTCAATACGTAATCATAATATCTTGTCAAAACTTTGACTTGAGTGAAAAGATGAAAAAAATATCAAAGTGGTTAGGTATTTGAGGAGGTGGAAAGTGAAACTTTCAAAATGTATCATCATGTCCTAAGAAAGACATAAGAAGAAGAGCTCCACAACTTAACAGCAAAGAAAAAGAGACATCACAACAGCACATCTACTTGTCAATGACCACACATTATTGATATGTAATGGCTTACTTCAAGCTGCATGGCCTAGACAATAAAAATACAAGAAGCCATCTCTCATGAAAAGACACGCAGCAGCAGAATTTAAGGAAAGTTGGGTGAAACTTAAAAGTCAGACTGGGAGAACTGATTAATTGGATTCCTTAAGTCTTCAGCATTTGTTGTGAAAGGATAGGAATATCCCAGACTTCAAGAAATCATTAGCAAACAATATTCTATGGACAATTCTGATATATATTTATCAGAGAAAATTTCAAAAATTTTACATAACTGACCCACTTGACAGATTTAATGGAGTAGCCATTTTAAGGCTGGTCAGCAGAGTTAGCAGAACCCACAAGATGCCAGTAATGGCCTAAGCCTGAAGAAGGGCTAAAGAGGACAATATTAATGAAATAAAGTACAATTTACAAACAGTAATTTAATGCAAAAATATACTCAAAATAATGTTTGGCATGTTATGGTAGTAAATAATTGGAACATAAAGGACACTGAAACAGTTTCCAGCTTCATTTTCCTACTTCCTAATACAAAAGTTATTAAAACAGCTTCTAGTTCCATTTAGGCAGGCTACTTTGTTTATTGAGCATGCAGTTCTTGACATGTACAAGATCTCCTTACAGCTACAAAACTTGCATGTCTGCCTTTTCTCAATGTATACTGCAGTAAGAAGGGACTTAAATTATACCTCCTATTGTCATTAGGAGTTTGAGCTGTAAGTCCTTCGACTGATACTAAAATTTCAATGTCTGAGCAAGGTGAGGCACTGGTTTTAGGACAGGGACATTCTCAGAATCCTGATAAGTGCAGCGCTCACTGACAAGTCATAATTGGAAATCTCACAATGGAAGCTCTTAAGTGTCATGGGAACCACTTCAAGAGCATCATAGTCTCTCTTTTACACCAACCAAGCATTCACCATACACAAAACAATCAAATACTCAAGCAGTTGCAGATACCATCTCTCCTTGGCAAAAGTTTTGTAAAGCTGAATGAAATTAATTCCATCCAGATGTATGATGTAAGATTTGGGGCACTTAACTTCCTCACTTTACTATGTACCCTTGCAATATCCTTGGACCACAGACATTAGCTCTAATGCTAAGTTATTTGTAAGAACTGAAGCTGGCTTGTCTTTCCATTTCAGAGTTAATACACCCTCAGCTAGACTTATAATCCAGAGTTCCTCTTGGAATCCTGGTTCTCTCCACATGTTTTGTATCCAATGGGTGTGGAAGAAAAAAAGTCTTTTTTCCATGGTAGCACCAGTATATCTGCAATCATATTCCTGTTTTGGATACCTTACCAAAGGAAGAATGGTGAAAAAGTTTTCTGCATATGAGGTGATATCAAAAAGTTCCAAGACTAGACCTATGTACAAGAAAGTACTCACTTGATTCAAGGTTGGGCACCATCCCCTTTAAAACAGTCCCCTTTGGCAGCCATACAGCACTCCCAGTGCCATTGCCAGTGCTGGAGGGCTTTATGGAAGTCTTGTTCTCGAAGTGTGTCAAGCATCTTCTGCGATTCATGCTGGATCTCCTCCACGTTGTCAAAATGGCAACCCTTCAGCTGAAACTTAATCTTCAGGAAGAGGAAGAAGATGCAAGGTGCCAAATCTGGTGAGCAGGGCAGGTGTGGTAGGGTTATTGTGCTGTTGAGGCCGAGAAATTCACGAGTTACGAGAGCTCAGTGAGAGGATGCATTGTCGTCATGAAGCATCCAACATTTCTGGCTGTTTCTGCTGAAAGTCCTCCCTCAGGCACCTAAGAACATTGCAGTAGAACTGTCCGTTCACAGTCTAGCCATTGGGGATGAATTCACAGTGAACAACCCCACAAATGTCGAAGAAAATGATGAGCATGCTTTTGGTCGCACTGCGGATCTGCCTGGCCTTCTTCGGTCATGGAGATTTTGGGCTCTTCCACTGTGAAGGCTTGTTTGGTCCTCGGGCTGTACCCGTAGACTCAAGTCTCGTCCCAAGTGATGACCCTCGGCATGAAGGTTGGGTCATCCAGGGCATGCTGATGGAGATCTTGACAGACCTTAGCACAGTGCTCCTTCTGATCCGGGGTCAGAAGCCTAGGCATGAACTTTGCAGCAATGCAGTGCATGTTCAAATCAGACATTAGGATTGCCTGCAAAGTTCCATATGACACATCAATGATAGCAGCAATGTCCTTAATGGATCTCCGACAATCTTCCTGCCCAAGTTGCTGAATTGTTCCCACATGGAAGGTTGCCCAGACCTCGTCATCATCCAGCGAGGTTCTGCTGCTTTGAATCGTGCGTGCCACTCGAAACACCTTGTATGACTCATTTCTTCATTGTCATGCACATGACAAATCATGTCAAAGGTCTCAGTTGCAGATTTACCGAGTTTGATGCAGAACTTGATGTTTGCTCTCTGCTCTAGTGTGCTGTCCATGATGAAACAGCAAATGTGCATGTGCATGTGGTCAAAAAACTCCCATAGAACAACAAATGATGTTCACAGAATGATTCCACTCAGCAGACCGATTGCTGAGGGTTATGCATAGCCGTTACAGCATGCACACTGCTGTACTGCTATCTGCTGGCATGCTATGGAACCAGTCTCAAAACATTTTGATACCACCTTGTATCTGGCAGACACTACTGCACTGTAGGAGTGTGTGTTATTTCAGAAGCACCTGCACCCATGGAGGAATGACAAAAATCTAGGTCCAATGCAGTATGTTATCATCTTGATCAACCTCAGGCTCCACACCAGCATCACTATCAGTAGCCTCATTCAGGTTGATTAGCTGAAGCTGGTGAGCAGCCCATCTACTGCTTCTCCTGTACAATGTGCTGCTTTTGAACTGAAATAACAAAGAAACATACTAAAATCACCAGAAATCCATAGCTCATGAAACATGTCCTAATAATGAAGTTGAACTACATTTAACTAAGAAGTTGAACTACATTTAACTAATTCGTATGACCTATGATTATCCTACACTTGGAATAATTCTTCTAGATATTACCTACTACACTGTAATAAAGTTAGACTATCTTAAAGTTAGACTATCTAAATTAATCATTTATCCTTGAGAAATCAGGCAGGTGATCACAACTGGCAGTGCACGGCATTGCCAAAGAAGGAATTTCAAAATTTCAGTAACTCAAACCTTGTGCTAATTATAAATTTCATTCTTTTATACCTACTTCAGATACATTTACATTTGTTTACTAATAACACAATTTTCAATAACTTACCTCCAATACTACAGGAGACAGGGACTAGAGAAGGTGGAGAAGTGAAACTGGCACAACTTTCTCAGTTCTGTGCATGGCTTTTGTCTTCAGTAGGAAAACGAGTCATGACAAGGTAGGGGAAGATTGCCGTGTCACAGGAAAAGATAGCTCAAAGATAGCTCAACACCAAGCCAAGACGGGCTTAAAAATGCTGTTTTAAGCAGCTATATGTAGCTACTTGCCTAACAAATAGTTAACTGCTTAAAAATGCTGTTTTAAGAAGCTATATGTAGCTATCTGCCCAACAAATAGTTAACTTTGTTGATAGAATATGAGAAGCTAGAGCTGTAAAGTAAATACTGCTGATGAAAGTTAGTTTGAGAGTAAGACCAAAGAATTTTAGAGACTGGACAACATGTAAACCAGGCATAAATTTTCAGTGGAACGTCAAACTACCAGACTGGCAATTCGCCATGTCTAAACAGCTGCCAAGAGAAATTACACCATGAGCAGTTATGACAGACCTCTTCCATCAGGAATATAAACCTACAATGGCCACTAAGCAGTTAATCCTCCCTTACATCTCAGTTTAACTTGCTGCAGGTAGCAGAGTAATTGTAAGTTCAATTAGATGTACAACAAGTATCCTCCATTAGGCTGTAATCTGTCATTAGTGGGGTTTCAATTCATCCCATTTAGCCGTACATAAACTAAAAAGCCTCATTTGAATTTCTCATGCACCAATAAAATGGCACAACCTGCTAGTCACTCACATGCTCTGTTCAAGTGTCAGTCAGTACTTAATCTTTTGTAGACTACAAAAAATCTATTTGCTGGGAACTAATAGACTCTAACACATTTACACTCTGCATTTTGCAGCTAAGTTTGAAATGAACAAATGTGGTATGAGAAATGAAAAGTTGCCAGACATCATTATTATCTTGAATAATTGCCCTATGTAGAACTGGATAGTGTTACCAAGCATTCAGTTACTTCATACATATCATAGCACGAATATGCAGCCAGTGTGGGCTAGAAATTCACCAAGACACATTAGAACACAATCATGCAAGAAATATGACTGTAATGGAATACAATTTTTCTTAAACTTGATCACTGTTTCCCATATTAGCAAGGTAACACCAGGAACAGACAAAAAAAGGCTGCCTCCACTCATGTCCATTCTCTAGCTGTCATGTGTAATATACTGAAACTAGAGCTCCCTCCCCACAACCAGGACCCCCCCCCCAACAGACCTTTCCTTGGTTTACCCAAGAAGCTTCACATGTCCTGGTTCAGTTCACTGGCAGCAAGTTAATCCCTCTACACCACACTGTTCCAATTCACTCTATATCATATACGCCTTTTACCCTCCTGCATGTTCAGGTCCCAATCACTTAAAATCTTTTTCACTTCATCTTTCCATCTCTAATTTAGTCTCCCAATTCTCCTTCTTCCCTTAATCCATCTCTTTGGGCCCAGTTGTCAGGTCAAGTGAGGTCACCACCCAGCCAACAAGCCACCAAGATTAGAATACATTACCATCAATAGGTGCTTCTCTTACAGTTATGTGCTCCTTCAATATTGACATTTATCAATCCTTCAGTTCACACGTGTAATCTTTTATTACAATAGCACAAGCTACTCCCAACCCATATACATCCTGTAGTTGATGTTTCATTAAGGATTTTATAACATAAACTGTAGTTAGCTGAAAGAAGAGATTAAACAAAGGGTTTGAAAGAAATCAAAAGCAATGCTCAAAGCCTTAACTGCAGAAAATTTAATACATGTGGATGAGATACAGCATACCAAAATGTGGCACCATGACCTTACCCTCACAAACCTGATTCACCCCTCCCTAGCTTGCATTCTCCCCACACAACCTACCCTCTAATGTCAATTTGACATCCAATGCCTGCACAATCCCTTCCCACTAGAACCCTCCCCCCATCCCCCCCCTAAACCTCATTATGTTCACCCTACCACTCAGTCCCCACTGTCCTGCCACCTCCTCACATCCCAACCTAAACTCTTCTCACCCTCATCCAAACTCCCAGTCCTGTCCCTCCACTAAGGCCCTCCCTCGCCCTAATTCTAAAACCTCCTCCAAGTTTACAACACACCTCAGCCATCCACCTAGCCGTTCCCCTCCGCCTTCCTCATCGGAGCACTTTCCCCTCTCCAGCCCCCATGCGCCCCACTCATGGGAAATTGATTTGTAGCACTCAGTGATTTGCAAGAGCAATGACAACTGTTACATAATTATTAGAGATTTACTGCTCATAAATCTTGATAAACACATGGAGGGGAACTCAAGAACTAAGAGAACAGTCCACATCTACCTCAGTGCCAGACTTTCCCCACATTAAACAAAAGGTTCGAGACTTTAAAGCACCAACTAAAACATCATGTTTCATGGTAAATGTTTACCATAAGAATTCAAATTCAGAAGTTATTAAGGAATATAGCGAGCTGATTGTTAAAGACAGATTGATAACACTTTTATAGTTGGTGCTCCCGAGACAAAATGTATGTCACTACGCTCTAAGTTGAGCGCTAACTGTAAATGAGAGACTGAAACACCTGTGCATATGTGCTAACACAGGCTTTGTAGACTTGCGACTAGACTTCACACAAGACAGGAGAACTGAAACACCTGTGCATATGTGCTAACACAGGCTTTGTAGACTTGTGACTAGACTTCATAGAAGACAGGAGATTATACATTAGAAACAACATTCACCTTAGCAATAGAGGGACACAACTTTTAGCTATGCAAATCAAAGAGTAAACTGCCTTACAACTGCAGGGGAAAAATTTTGTTGAGGCCAGGTAGAGGTCAGTGGGTTGACAATATCATATGGACAATTTAGGTCAAGTCAGGTCAGACTGAGACCCCTCCCTATCCCACTATACAGACTAGATGATGATGACAGGGGGGGTGGGTCATGTGGGATCATCACACCTTGGTCTAGATATAAAAGAAGTTACCAAATCATACCACAAGTCTCATACAGAAATCATATGGAGAAATTAAAGACTTTACATGATATACCATCAATCTGAAACAAAACACCTGAATTGCATTGCTTGACAAACACTGAACACTTTGATATCAATGGTTTAACAGAAGCATTTCTGAACACGAAAAACAATGACCTGATTAGCAAGTACATTCTACCAGACTACAAACAATTTGTAAGGGACAGAGAAAGTTGAGGGGTTGGAACTGCACTGTACGTAAATTCTTACCTAAACCCCGTCAAAATTCAGAGTACAACAACATCTGCAGCTGTTGAACACTTGTGTTAGCAAAGAATCATCCAGAAATCAGCTGGCAACTACTTCAGGTATAGAAAGTAAATCTGCTGTACTTATCAACTTTGTTGATGACAATTATTTCTACCAAACTGTCACTAAGCCGATGAGGGAAGCTAACATACTTGATTCTGTTACTGCATCCCAGGAGTTCTTGTCACTAATACCTGTGTTGACGAGCATCTAGGCACTTGTGATCATAATATGGTTAGGTTCGATGTAAATATCAAAACCAACTCCCTAAAACCAATTATTACTCCTAACTTAGAAGAGCTGATTTTAATGAGTTGCTAGATATATCAAAGAGTATCACCCTTGTTGTTTACACCCAAAGGAATTACAGGCCAGTTTTAAGCATCAGTTTATGCACCAACAAGACATATTCAATTCTATACATGACAGAAACAATAAAAGCAACAACAGGCCTCAACGGTACTCCCCACATATCAGAAGATCACAGAAATAAACTCTACAAGCTTAAGAAATCAGATAATGTCCCAAATATTGTAAAGCATTATAAAACTTTTTGGAAAAATGTGAAAAGACTTATCAGGCAAACCAAACAAGAGTATGAAATGAGTATTGCATGAGTTAATAATAGAGATCCTACAAGATTTTCATATATCTATCAATAATAAGAAACATAAAGGAGTGGGATGGGACCCTTAGCAAATAAAGATGGGGAATCCATTGTGGATGATACAAAAATAGCAACAACCCTGAACAAGTTTTTAGTTCTGTTTTTACATTAGAAAGCAGCAACACAAATTTTGAGAGATAAATAGAATTCACACAAAACCAGATTTTACCATTATAGTTAGAGAGGTACTAACACAGACAGATAAGTTGAAGAGTAAAAACGTCCATGTCCTGATCATTTCTATCCACGAGTAATCAAAAACCTAAAACACGAAATTGCCACACCGATAACCTATGTTTTAAACAAATCTCTCCAAGATGAAATAGTCCCACAGGACTGGAGACTGGCAGACACAACTCCTATATTCAAAAAGGGAAGCTATGATATAACTCGTAACTGCAGTCCTATTGGCCTCACATCAATTATATGTAAACTTCTGGAATTGATTTTCATGGATAAAATCACAGCCTACCAGGAACAACAAGTATTCCCTGCATGTCATAGAAGGTGACTAAAGGGGGCAGGAGCAGGGGAGCTGGAAACCCTCCCCTTCTTGTATTCCAATTTCTAAAAGAGGAAACAGAAGAAGGAGTCAAGCGAGGAGTGATCATCCTCCTTGAAGGCTCAGATTGGGATGTCTGAATGTGTGTGGATGTAACAAAGATGAGAAGAAAGGAGAGATAGGTAGTATGTTTGAGGAAAGAACCCTGGATGTTCTGGCTTTGAGTGAAATGAAGCTCAAGGGTAAATGGGAAGAATGGTTCAGAAATGTCTTGGGAGTGAAGTCAGGGGTTGGTGAGAGGACAAGAGCTAAGGAAGGAGCAGCACTACTCCTGAAGTAGGAGTTGTGAGAGTGTGTGACAGAATGTAAGGAAGTAAATTCCAGATTGATGTGGGTAAAACTGAAAGTGGATAGTGAGAGGTGGGTGATTATTGGTGCTTATGCACCTGGTCATGAGAAGAAAGATCATGAGAGGCAAGTGTTTTGGGAGCAGCTGAGTATGTCAGCAGTTTTGGTGCATGACGCCGGGTATTAGTGATGGGTGATTTGAATGAGAAGGTGAGTAATTTGGCAGTTGAGGGTATAATTCGTGCACATGGGGTATTCAGTGTTGTGAATGGAAATGGTGAAGAGCGTGTGTATTTGTGTGCTGAAAAAAGACTGGTGATTGGGAATACCTGATTCAAAAAGAAAGATATACGCAAGTATATGTATATGACTAGGAGAGATGGTCAAAGGGCATTATTAGACTACGTATTGATTGATAGGTGTGTAAAAGAGAGACTTTTTGATGTAAATATGCTGAGAGGGGCAGCTGGTGGGATGTCTAATCACTATATTGTGGAGGCGAAGGTGAAGATTTATAGAGTTTTCAAAAATAGAGGAGAGAAGGAAAGAAAGAGTGATGAGAGTAAGGGAGCTTGAAAAGGAAACTTGTGTGAAGAAATACCTGGAGATAATGAGCGTAGAATGGGAAAAGGTGAGAGCAAATGAAGTGAGGGGAGTGGGTGAGGAATGGGATGCATTTAGGGCAGGTGAAAGAGATGCATATGGCATGAGAAAGATGGGAGGTGGGCAGATTAGAAAGGGAAGTGAGTGGTGGGATGAAGAAGTAAAGTTGCTAGTGAAAGAGAAAAGAGAGGCGTTTGGACAATACTTACAAAGTAGGAGGGCAAATGACTGGGAGATTATAAGAGAAAGTGGCAGGAGATCAAAAGGAAGGTGCAAAGGTTGAAAAAGATGGCAAATGAGAGATGGGGCGAGGGAGTATATTAAACTTTTGGGAGAATAGAAAGATGTTTTGGAAGGAGGCAAATAATGTGCGTAAGACAAGAAAACAGATGGGAACATCGGTGAAGGGGGAAAGAGGGAAGTGATAACAGGTAGTGATGGAGTGAGTATTTTGAAGGATTGTTGAATGTGTTTGGTGAGAGAGTGGTAGATGTAGGGTGTTTTGGTCGGGGTGGTGTACGTAATGAGAAGAGTAGGTAGAGTGGTTTGGTGAAGAAAGAAGAGGTGATGAAAGCCTTGCGGAAGATGAGATCCGGCAAGGCGGCGGAATTGCATGGCATTGCAGTTAGATTTATTAAGAAAGGGGATTACTTTGTTGTTGATTAGTTGGTAAGGATATTCATTGTATGTATGGATTATGGTGAAGTGCCTGAGGATTGGCGGAATGCATGCTTGGTGCCATTGTACAAAGTCAAAGGGGATAAAGGTGAGTGTTCAAACTACTGAGGCATAAATTTGTTGAGTATTCCTGGACAATTATATGGGAGGATATTGACTGAGAGGCTGAAGGCATGTACAGAGCATCAGACTCGGGAGGAGCAGTGTGGTTTTAGAAGTAGGAGAGGATGTGTGGATCAGGTGTTTACTTTGACAAATGTATGTGAGAAATACTTCAAATAATAGATGGATTTGTAATTGGTATTTATGGATCTGAAGAAGGCATATGATAGGGTTGATAGAGATGCTTTATGGAAGGTCTTAAGAATATATGGTGTGGGAGGTAAGCTGACAGAAGCAGTGAGAAGTTTTTATCAAGGGTATAAGGCACGTGTATGAGTAGGAAGACAGGAGAGCGATTGGTTTTCATTGAAGGTCGGTCTGCGGCAGGGGTGTGTGATGTCAACATGGTTGTTTAATTTGCTTATGGATGGGGTGGTTAGGGAGGTAAATGCAAGAGTTTAGGAGAGAGGGGCGCGTATGCAGTCTGTTGGGGATAAGAGGGCCTGGGAAGTGAGTCATTTGTTGTTCGCCGATGATATAGCACTGGTGGCTGATTCGAGTAAGAAACTGCAGAAGTTGGTGACTGAGTTTGGAAAAGTGTGTGAAAGGGAACCGTTGAGAGTAAATGTGAATGTTATTAGATTCAGTAGGGTTGAGGGACACGTTAGTTGGGATGTAAATTTGAATCGAAAAAATTGTAGGAAGTGAAGTGTTCTTGATATCTGGGAGTGGACTTGGCAGCGAATGGAACCATGGAAGCGGAAGTGAGTTTTTTCGAGCCCAATGTGCCTGATCCATTGCCTGAATGGCCTCAGTACAGGAACGGTTGAACCATAGATTGGAAGAATAGGGGGTCTTAGAGGAAAAGGGGATAAATGCTTCCATTCCCGGAAAAATAACCTCTGCTATGCATATGGCTGAGACAATAGCATCGTCACATAAAAGACAGTAAGTTATTCAAAGAAAGTCAGAAAATAGTCTTCGTAGGTTTTTCCAGTCAGCTTTAAGATGCCAATATTTCCTTTTGGATGGAGCTGCTGGAGGAGTAGATACCGTTAGAATATATACATTTATGAGAGTATGGTCAGATGAGCCAATTGCGGGCGAGATTGTGTAATTAAAGCTCGAAGAATTAGAGGTGAAAAACTGATCCAGAATATTAGGAGAGTGGTCAGAGTGGTCAGGAATATTGAAGGGGTGAGAGATAATTTTCTCTAGATCACTGAGAATGGAGAATGTGAGGGCTTCATTCCCCCACCATCCGCATGGGAGGAATTCGACCATTTCCTATGGTGAACGTTGAAATCCCCGAGATAGAGGATCTCGGCTTGTGGGTGAGAGGCTACCGTAGTCTCATGGCCGTAGTTTAGATAGTTGAAGAAATATATAAAATTTGTATAACTAGGAGAGCAGTAGGCGAAACAAAGGAAAAGTATGGTAGCTGGGAGATAGACTCTGAACCAGATAACATCAAAGTTTGGGGACTCAAGGTCCTCGAGGCGTGGAACAGGTGTGTTGATGTGGGAATAAGCACAGACACCATCTCTGAACCGGAATCGTGAGTGGAGAGTATAGTTGGATGTGATAAAAGGGCTGGTGAGAACATCATTAGACAATGGATCTTGGAGAGAACTAAGATATTAGGAGAGGTACTAGACGGATGGTGTTCAGCAGAAGAGAGGTTACCAGTGAGACCGCGAATGTTGATATAGTAAATAATAAAAGAGGGAGGTCTATCAGAGAGGGAAAGGTCCTGGGAAGGGCCGGCACTACTATTGTCTGAGCCCTCCTCACTGGCAGCAGAGTTAAGAGGGAACCCGGAGATTCTTAGCATCCCATAATGCTGGGGACTATGGGCCATGTGTTTGATGGACTCTGTCATAACTATATTTAAAACGATTGCAAATACAGGAGATGGCAGAAAAACTTATGAGAAGAAATAAGTGAGGTTTTGAGTAGGCGTGATGTGCTTGTAAGGAGAAGATGGCAGGACTAACCTGATAGTCCGGTTTTGGAGACAGAAAGTAAGAGCAGCAATCCTAACATGAGATGAGACTCCTATGCCCCTGTCCTCTTCCCTTAGGTTCCTGTCCCCTTCCCTCATGTCCCTGGTTCCGTCCCTCAGGTCCCTGCTCTCTCCCCATATATCCATTTTTCCGTCCCTTAGGTACCTGCTCCCCTCCCACAGGTCCCTGCCCCGTCCCTCAGATCCCTGCCCCATTCCTCAGGTCCCTGCCTATATGCCTTTCCTAATATATTACAAAACTGGTCACATCAAATCAGCTTGACGAAACTGCTGAACAAATAAGGATAGTGTTTTCTAAGGTAAGTGCGTAGCAGTGAACTGTAATATCACATACCTTAATAAGTGTGAAACAGAGGTGTCTTGCGCTAGCATTCCCTGCCTGTTGGTTTTGTAGAGTTTGACAGAAATGCTACTCCGGCAGGGGATCAACTACCTGACCCAACCTGAGGACACTCTGGAATTCGGATGGATCGACGCCGTGACGGGCATCATCTCCATCGTCACCTTTTACTTCGACCTGGTGTCTGACGCGCTTGTTGCCTACTACATGCATGATGATCGCGACGCCAAGTACTGGTTCCTCGTCACCCTACTTCTCCTAGGTCAGTGCCAACACTCACTCCTCCCCCTCCACAGATACAGGATACCCACTGCTGGTCAGGTACAAGATACCCTCAGCTGCATGGCCAGATACAGCGAAGGGTATGTTGTATCTGACCATACAGATGGAGGGTATTTTGTATAAACTATAATCTTGGAATCAACGTGTGTAATGAATAAAGACTATAATCTTGGAATCAACGTGTGTGATGAATATAGACTATAATTTTGGAATCAACGTGTGCGAAGAATATAGACTATAATCTCCGAATCAATGTGTGTGATGAATATAGACTATATTCTTGAAATCAACGTGTGTGTTGAATATAGAATATAATCTTGGAATCAATGTGTGTGATGAATATAGACTATAATATTGGAATCAAGGTATGCGATGAATATAGACTATAATCTCGGAATTAACGTGTGTTATGAATATAGACTATAATCTTGGAATCAAAGAGTGTGATGAATATAGACCGTGATCTGGAATCAGCTTGTGTGAAGAATATAGACTATAATCTCGGAATCAACATATACGTTGAATATAGACTATAATCTCGGAATCAACATATACGTTGAATATAGACTATAATCTCGGAATCAACGTTGTGTTATGAATATAGACTATAATCTTGGAATCAATGTGTGATGAATATAGACTATAATCTCGGAATCAACGTGTGTGATGAATATAGGCTATCTTCTCGGAATAAATGTTTGTGATGAATATAGACTATGATATTGGAATCAACGAGTGTGGTGAATATTGACTAAAATCTGGGAATCAATGTGTGTGATGAATATAGACTATAATCTTAAAATCAAAGTGTGTGATGAATATAAACTATAATCTTGGAATCAACTTGTGTAAAGAATATAGACTATAATCTCGGAAGCAACTTGTGCGTTGAATATAGACCTTAATCTCGGAATCAACGTGTGTGATGAATAAAGACTATAATCTCTGAATCAACGTGTGTGATGAATATATACTATAATCTTGGAATCAAGGTGTGTGATGAATATAGAATATAATCTCGGAATGAACGTTTGTGATGAACATATACTATAATCTTGGAATTAAGGTGTGTGATGAATATTGGTTATCATCTTGGAAAGAACGTATGTGATGAATATGGACTATAGATTTGGAATCAATGTGTGATGAATATAGATTATATTCTTAGAATCAACATGTGCAATGAATATAGACTATAATCTTGGAATCAACATGTGTGATGAATAGAGACTATAATCTCTGAATGAACGTGTGTTGAATATTGACTATAATCTTGGAATGAACGTGTGTGTTGAATATAGACTATAATCTCAGAATCAACGTTTGTGATGAAAATTAACTATATTCTTAGAATCAACGAGTGATGACTATAGACTATAATCTCGGAATCAACGTGTATAATGAATATAAACTATATTCTTAGAATCAACGTGTGATGAATGTAGACTATAATCTCGGAATCAACGTGTGTGATGAATATTGCCTATAATCTCGGAATCAACGTGTGTGATGAATATAAACTATGATCTCGGAATGGACGTGTGTCATGAATATAGACTATAATCTTGGATCAACGTGTATGATGAATATAGACTAAAATCTTGGATCAACGTGTGTGATCAATATAGACTATGATTTTGGAATCAACGTGTGTGATGAAAATAGACTATAATCTCGGAATCAACGTGTGTGATAATATAGACCATAATTTTGGAATCAATGTAGGTGATGAATATAAACTATAGTCTGAAATGGACGTGTGTGCTGAATATAGACTATAATCTTGTAACCAACGTGTGTGATGAATATAGACTATTATTACGAAATCAACGTGTGTGATGAATATAGACTATATTCTTGGAATCAACGTGTGATGAATATAGACTAAAATCTAGGAATCAACGTGTGTGATGAATAAAGACTATAATCTTGGAATGAACGTGTGATGAATATAGAATATGATCTCCGAATCAACGTGTGTGATGAATATTGACTATATTCTTAGAATCAACGTGTGTGTTGTATATAGACTATAATCTTGGAATCAAGGTGTGTGATGAATTTAGACTATAATCTTGGAATCAACGTGTGTGATGAATATAGTCTTTAATTTTGGAATGAACGTGTGTGATGAATATAGACTATAATCTTGGAATCATCGTGTGTGATGATTATAGACTATGATCTCGGAATCAACGTGTGTGATGAATATAGACTATAATCTCGGAATTAACGTGTGTGATGAATATAGAGTATAATTTTGGAATCAACGTGTGTGATGAAAATTGAACTATAATCTCGAAATGAATGTGTGTGATGAATATAGACTATAATCTCTGAATCAACGTGTGTGATGAATATAGACTATAATCTCTGAATCAACGTGTGTGATGAATATAGACTATAATCTCTGAATCAACGTG
>JAYMFT010404041.1:0-18721 GCA_038088735.1 Panulirus argus | reverse complement strand
CTTCATATCTAGCTTCCTCTCTGGCTGATCTATCTCTGTGGTTGTTGATGGATCAGCCTCCCCCTTTTCTCCATCAACAGCGGTGTTCCTCAAGGTTCTGTCCTATCCCCTACACTTTTTCTCGTTTTCCTCAACAATTTCCTCTCCCCTACATATAATGCACGGTACTCATACACTAATGACTCAACACTGCATTCATTCACATTCTTCAATTCTGCTCCCTCTTTTCTCACTCAATGTGCATCTTGTCTTGACAGAGCTTCCTCAGTAAAATGCAGACTTGGACAAGATTTCTCAGTGTGGTACACAATATTTTGTGAAGTTTAATGCCTCCAAGACCCAATTTCTACCCATCTCTCTCTCAATAACTCCTCACAACTCTCATTTCTCCTTTGACAGTTCTGTAATTCCACCTCTTAACTCAATGAACATACTTGGTATTACTGTAATATCCACTCTTTCTTGGAAACCCCATATTACGGGAATAGCTAAGTCTGCCTCTAAGAAACTGGGTGTCCTGTTTAGATGTCAAAATTTCTTCTCATCTGAACAGTTGCTCTAGTTATACAAAGAATTGATTCGTCCTTGTATGGAGTACTGCTTTCACATTTGGAGTTATTCTAGCTCTAAATTTTACTTGACTGAATTGAGTCGAAAGCAGTCCGACTTATAAACTGTCCCAGGCTAACTTCCAAACTTGACCCCCTTGCCCTATGCTGAAATGTTGGTTCACTTTCCCTCTTCTATAGGTATTACTTTGGTCTTTGCTCCTGAGAGCTGGCTGCTTGTGTGCCCCCTCTTCTAGCTAAACCACATAATACTCGACAAGCTTTTGCGTCACATGATTATTGTATGGCCATCGGCAACTCAAGGATGGGCCATTTTGATACCTGCTTCTTTCCTTACACATTGAACCTTTGGAACTCTCTACCTTCTCATGTTTTTCCCAATAACTGTGACTGGACATATTTCAAAAGACAGGTCTTTCACTTTCTCAAAAATCTGTAAATACTTTACTTTGTCTTTTTTTTTTTCCATTTCATAGTTCTCTCTTCTTCAGTTAAGACCCAGTCTTGATGTGGACTTTTGTCCATGACTGGAGCCTTCAACATGAAAAAAAAAAAAAGCTACAGCAGGATGGGATATAAGTGAAAAACAGCTCCAGAATATTAGAAGGGTGGTCATGGTCAGGAAAATGCATAGGGTGGGAGATAATTTGCTCTTCATTGAGAATGAGAATGTGAGTGCTTCAATACCCCCACCATCCCTATGGGAAGAATTCAGCCATTCACTGTGGTGAACATTAAAATCCCCTAAGAAGAGGATCTCTGCAAGTGGGTGAGAGGATGCCATAGTCTCATGGCAGGAGTTTAGATAGTCGAAGAAAGATCTAAACTTTGTAGAATTAGGAAAACAATAGGTGAAGCAGAAGAAGTGTGGTAGCCACATGACTTTAAATATAAGTAATTTGAGAGCAGCAAAGTGTTGTGATATTCAAGTTGTGTTTCCTCCACAGCTCCGAGACAATTGCCAATGTCCAAAATGTGTGGACCCCAGCACTAAACAGAAGCTTGTAGATTCTCCAGCTCTGGATTTGAATATCAAGCCACTCTCTCTCAACATCAATGATGAAGGCAAACTAGAGATCACTTGGTCAGAGAATGCAGGGCCCCACAAGTCCGAATATGACCCTGCATGGTATTTATTCCACTTTATCTCACTATACTGTGGTTTCATAACTCGTTGGGTAATGCACATTGTTCATTGCATGAAGACCTGGATAGCTTGAGCTTGAGGTTTCAAAAGTATATGTGAAGTATATGCCAGGTATACAAACTGCTTTATTATCAAGTTATTACTGTTCAAGAAATATAAACTCTTCTCAGTTGTGGGAAATGGTGCACATTAAATATTAACCTAAATGATAGATTTAGTTGTCTGAGGTATCAGCATTGTATTTTATTGTATACCTTTTACAACACAATTCCTTTATGGCAATTTCCTTATTCAAAAGAATTTGTCAAGCCATATTCCAACTACACAGTGAAAAAAAATATTCATGACTGTCTTACTTAACACAATTTAAAAAAAAATGTAATCAGTGAATAATGAGTCCCTTTATCATGCTAGCATAATGCTCAGTATTCTCAGTGACTCGATAAAATCAAATGACTTCCTTATTTACAGGCTTTTCAAGTATGGGCAGTCATTCATGCAAAACAACTTTGCCAGTGACAGTGCAGACATGGATGTCATGCCTCTACGACCAGAATTTGAACTGTGGGATCGGACAACTATCTGGTCCAGCTTTCCTGAGATGTCTTATAATGAGATGATGGAGAGTGACAATGGCCTTAGACAATGGCTAGACATGTTCTACAAAGTAAGCTTCACAATTCATGGTCGAAAGTTTTTTATATAAAATGCTTTGTGTATGTATTTAAAACAGTTGAAAAGTTAGTTGTGTATTTTATCAATTGTACAAAATTTATTTAGAAATACCATTCTCTTAGGATGCTTCCAACTAAATTAATTTTCATAGTAGGCCCCATAATGCTCATACATGCCTCATCCAATTTTAAAGTATGGTGTGGCTGTTTTACGTGGAGTGCCAACTGAGGCAGGCAAGATTGTAGATGTTGTGAAGCGCTTTGCCTATGTGAAGGAGACTCAGTACGGCCACATATTTGATGTGATCAATAAGCCCGTAGAGGGTTCCCATCTTGCATACAGTGGGGTTGCCTTGGCTCATCACACTGATATGAACTACCGAGAGAAGAGTCCTGGCATGCAGCTTCTTCATTGCCTCAAGGTAGTATCACATGCATATAAGATTAATACATATGAATTATAGGAAATTATCACCTGTATTATCATGTAAGTAAAATAGAATGAGATCCGAGATCACATTACTTTTAGTACATCATGTCTCTTATAACTGTATGTATAATTCTTGAATCACTCAGGAAATGTTACATTGAATTACCATTATTATGCAATCAGTTAAGCTGTACAACTGAAAAAGAAGAATTTGGCAATGTGGATGGGACTTAGACTACCTTTAAAATTCTTAATATTCATTAGGTCAGTATTTCTGGCAGTAAATGACACTCTTTCTGAAACAGGCTAACGATCCCAAGATGTCTGACTCAGATCCAGGTGGTCGTTCCTTCTTCACTGATGGCTTCCGCATTGCTAGTTGGCTGGAGGAAAATGAGCCTGCAGCATTCCATGTCCTTACTTCCACTCCCATAAGGTATCATCTCACCTGTTAAATAGCATTAACTTTTCAGTTAAATCCACACTTATTAAGTGGCTTGCTACTGATCAGTTGACTACTTTTTCATCTTGATGTAGCTTCTAACCAGTTATGTAGCTGCAGTCCCAACTAGTAGTTCCTTGTTTGTCAGGTAGCAAACGAGTACCTTCCAATCCATTAATTAATTCCTTACTTGCTATATAACTCCTCACTCATCATGCATCTTGTTACAAATTAGATAGCTCCTACCCTTATCAGGTAGCTGAAACTCTGCCATGCAGCCCCTAAAACGTTAATTAACTCTTCCTTTGCAAAGGATCTGCCTCTCTTATCAAGTAGTACTAAATTGATGAGATAGCTTCTGACTTCTCATTCAACAAACTTGCTTGACTATGTCCTTATACAATTGTACCAAAACCAACTTATAATATGAAAATGAGCATCTTTCTATAATGTTGTAGATGAAGAAAAGTTTGGTATAAGTGATCACCAATAAATCCTTTTTGAGATGGAGTTTGGTACTGCTTGTAATGCTGATCAGTTGGACATTTTGGTATTTGGTAGTAGTTAGTACACAGCCACCAACCAGGAAGGCATATTACCTGTTCTACCCACTAGGGTAGTGAGCCTGCACTTCAGTGGTTGTCAAGTTGCACTCTTCTGACCCAGGTAGCTGTCATTTCTTTCTGCCTCACCCACACACAGATTGCTGGCATTCTGTTCACAAACATACAATCTCTCCTTGTCACACATAACACTTGACAACACTTAACTCACATAACTCATTCTTGGTAACTCGATTGTCCTGTGATGAGCAGCACTATGCTCTAGCCCTCCCTTTTGGCAAAATGGTAGGTGCAATAGATAGAAGTAGTAAGTAGGAACATTAGGCAGGAGCATTAGGTAGAAACATTAGGTAGAAGTAATAAGTAGGAACATTAAGTGGGGGTATTAAGTAGAGGTAGTAGGTTGGAACATTAGGTAGTATTAGTTGGTAGAAACATTTGGTAGGAGCCTCTGGAAACAGTGTTAGAGTTATTTTCTGCCAGTGGCCTGTTACAGGTGAGGCACTAAAGGCTAAGAAATGAAATTGCAGTTCATCGATTATGGAGACTCTTTTACCGTGGCCATCCCCTTGAGGGGTTGCCAGAGGGCATGAGCATCTGAGATATAGATAGATTGATTGACATTTTAAACTTGTCAGTTGGACAAGTATTTATCAATCTTTGTGCTACTTTTACAGGATAAGCTGATATGATATCATCAATGAAAATAATATGAATGTCACACAGGAAAGACTCGGTTAAATTTTCAGAGTAGTAAAAGGAACTTATGTGCCACTGCAAAGCAGACATTCATTTTGCAGAGTCAAGCCAAAAAGGTGGAACTGTAAAATAAAAAAAAAATCCCAATTGTCAAAGAAAACTGTACATATAACACTTAAAGGGAGCTACAACCAATATAATAAAGTAAGATACATAAATTTGCATAGAAAAACTATAGAACTTATATATCATAGTAAACATCAATGAGAAGCATGCATAGCTGAAAATAGCATAAGAAACCCTAAAGAATTACATAGTTCTGTTAAATGTCAGAAAGTTATTACCCAGTCGTGGTCCAGTATTACAATAAAGGTAAAATGGTTCAAAACAATGAAGCAATAGCAAAGATCTTAACCTACTGACTGCTGATGTGCCATATACAGGTCAGACCACCTCTGGCAATTGCCAGTGAGTGTGCCATATATGGCCATGAACTTTCATAAACCCTGCATGCAGAAAACAAATGCTAGCATCTCAGACAATGCTTCTATATCCTTGTTCATGTTTTCAACAACTTAACTGATCAGTATTCATCAGTATGTCGAGATGACGTATATAACAACTACATATGCCAAGGTAGTAGAGGAAAATCCCAATTATTTTGCCATTTCAAATATTCTTTCCCATTAATAATGAAATAAAGATACTGTAAGGTGTTTCAGTCATAAAACCTTTAATAATAGTGTCAAAGTAAAATAGTATAATATTTCTATCACACAAGGACTGGGAAAATCATCTGTAACTATATTTCACCTGATAGTCACCTTTTAAGAAACAATAAGTTTTCACTCAAATAATGTTTTAATATGACTTTGGCTTTGAAGAAATTAAAGAGCAAGGTGTGAGTCAGTTGCTGGAGTCACATTCTGAGTATCTGACCAATGAGGAACTCTTGCAGTTGGAGGAAAACAAAATCTGAAAGGAAAGGGAAGACAGCAGTACCAGAGAATCCCCTACAACAGGCAGAATCATAACCAACAGTTTAGCAGAAGTGTTTGTTTATTTATGAAAACTTATGGCCCTTACTATTGACATGGTGGGATATACCAAACATGAATATGCCTTCATCTTCTGTAGAAAGCTTACAGATGGTTCACATGCCTACAAAGAAATTTGTATTGAAATAAAAGGTAGGTCACACTGCTAGTAACAGATAACTTTTCAAAAGAATAAGGCAAACTTCTCATCTTTCACCAGCTGAATAAGATCATTCTGGAGGTAAAGTAAACAAGCCCAATACCTGTGTTGCTCCTTCCCAGTTACCCTAATTCCACCCTATCCCACTCTACAACCACCTCAAATCCTCATCACTAGCATTCTCTGTATCATTAAATTATCTCTGATTTATTTATGATATGGCAACAGTTGTTGAATCTGTCTAAATTATATCATGTTAAAGTGTGTTATAATGATGGTACCCCTTATCCCATGTGTTTTGATGACTCGTGTAATGAAAGGTCAGTAGACCTCTAAAATGTAACCCTGTTGTTACATGAAGATCAGATGTGTTGACATACACATTCAAACTATACCTTCAGCATTTAATCGAAAGAAAGTACTATGAATAAAATGGCAGAATCTTTTAAGTTTTATCTGGGAATAATAAAAGAAACTAAAATTGAGATAAGCCCTTGACTTTGTCATTTTCTATAATGAAAGTTCTAGAGGAATGGAAGTTTACTAATGTAACACCAATATTCATAAAATGTAAGAAGCTCTTGCCTGGAAATTATCACTAAATAAGCTTGACATCTGTAGTTAGTACACTTATGGAAATCATCACTAAGACAAGACTGTACATGATTTAGAGGATCAGCTTTTATACAACAATTTGCAACATTTTTGATGAAATTGTTCCTGTATGACACATCTTTTTGGCTTTTTCTATGTTATAATCAACAACTATAATGAAAGTAAAGAAGTCATTTATGTAGATTTTCAGAGAGCTTTCAGTAAAGTCTCACATCAAACATTATTAACAAAAGTTAAGTCACATGGTATTGATTTGATTGTACTTTGTTGGATAGAAAAATGGATGACTGACTGTACACAAGGAATCATGATTAATGTTCAAGCCTTTGAAAAGTTAGACGTAGCATGTGGTGTGCTGCAGGTATCAGTCTTGAAACCAGTTCTCTTTCCCATGACAGTGATAATGGACTACATCACAAGATATCAAAATTCATGAACTTTACAAAGCTGGGAAATAAGACTACAACAGAAACTTATCATAGAAAGTTGCAAGCTGATATTGCTAGATAGATGGACATGGATGACATATAGTAAATGAATTTCAATACAGTATTGATGAGTGCAAAGTTTTATACACCAGCTGTATAAATGAGAAAGCAAGCTACAGAATGAATTATGTTGAGCAACAGAGGGTAGATGAGGAAAAGGATTTGGGTTTAGTAATATTACAATAACCTAAAGCTTAGTAAGCAGTATCTAGAAGCAGCAAAAAAGGTGAACCAAATTCCAGGCTTCACTAGTAGGGCATTCATATTCAAGTCTAAGAGGCTAATCCTTGCTCTTTATAATTCACTGATGCATTTCCATCTTGCACACTGTTCAGTTTTGGTCATCCTACTTGAAAATAGACAAAGATAAAATGAAGAAAATACATTGGTGAACTACCAAGATGATTTGCAGACCAAGAAGCAAACCCTATATGAACTGGCTAGACAACAAACTTATTTAGCTTAGAAAATAGATTAAGAAGTGATATGATTTACATATTCAGACTCATCAAAGACTTTTGACAGTTTCTGTCTATGCAAGTATTTTAGGCTAGATTTGTATGATTTTTTCTCCAAGGAATGGATACAAGTTTGTGGGGAAACAGTATACATCAGATGAGGCAAGATACTTTTATCAACAGTTTTGTTAACATATGGAATGAAATTCTAATAAGAGTGCTGCACTTGAAAGTAATACCACCATTGATATGTTTAAGATTTAACTCCATAAGTCCATTACTTTAAGTCCACAAATGATATTATTTGTGCCTCTTTAATTACATATTAAGTTTAAAGATGTTTCTCCTTAACTAGTTTGTATGCTCCTCTACTTTTACCACACAAATTTCTAATTTCTGCTCTCTTCCACCATTATAAACAGCCACAAAAAGGACCCTGTGAACTGTTCCTCTTTGCTCTTGTTTGGATTTACTTGTATTCTTACTTGCACCTACCACATAACCTTGACAATTATAGTACTCTTCACCAGCTATCAGTTACCCTCATCATGTGGCTCTTCAACCATATACTCCATGACATAGCTTCTAACTCTTGAGGTGGCTCATCATGGAAATCCTTATATGCCAATTTCTCCTAAACTTAGCACTCTTTGCTGAGCAAGCAGTCTCTCATTGATCAGGTTTCACTTAACATTTTGTGACTCTTTGCCCATCCACTAGTTCATATTCAGTTTTGTGGATTATTGTTCATAGTTAGCTTTTCAGTAATTTAATAGCTCCTCATCCAGCAGGCAACCTCATATGTATTTCTTGATTTTTTGTTCCAACACAAGGCTCCTTATCCATGTAATAGCTCCTCACCTAGCATGTAGTTCCTTGCCTATTCAGTGGGTAGTTCCACATCCAATCAAGTAGGTCATCACTTAACAGGTCACTCCTAACTAACCCTGTAAAGAAGTATCATGGTTCCTTTCTCACCAGGCAGCTCCTCATCCTTCATGTAGCTCCCCATCAGTCAGGTAGTATCCCACATATTGGATGTCTCCACATCCATCATGTAGCTCCTCACCTGTCCAAAAACTCTTAATCCGTCAGATAATTCTAAGTCTATCAGGTAGCTGTCTGTTATCCATCAGGCAGCTCCTCCCTTTTTATGTAGCTCCTCATCCAAAAGGTTGCTCTTCAACTGTTTGGAACCTCTATTTCTCTGATAGTTCCTTGCCTAACTGATAACTCCTAACCTTACAAGTAGCTCCTTAACCATCTGACATCTTTTAACCTTGCACATACCTCTCTTTACCCATTCAACTGGTTACTTTACAATAACATCACATTTTTATAAATCTAAAATCTTTACCCTCACTGTAATATTTAGGAAATTCATTATACCAATACATTTAACTTTGTCAAAGAAAAAAGATGCCATTGTTGTTAGAATAACTTACACTTTCAGTTCTTCTCTTTAATCAGGTTTTCCATAAAGAATGAAGGTCGCCAGTATTCAGCACTATGGCCCATCTTGTGCACTAATGCTGAAGGGGATGTAACAGAAGTACACTACAACAATCGTACCATGAAGCCTCTTCAGGCACCTACACATGTTGTCACACCTTTCTACCATGCATACAAGGTGACGTAATATACATATTAGAAGATTAGGCATATGTATAACTGTATAACATATAGTCACAATCTTTTTATGAAATGTATGCGATAAATACGACTCATGTAGATTTAAAGATATATGTAATACTTTTCTCTGATTTGTGCTTGCTGCTTCCTACATGATCGACTTAGCATCAGGAACAGATGAATGATAAAATAACCGTATAAAGCAGTTCAAGAAATGTGAAGTAAATAGATGGTGGATTGGCAGCCATCAGAAATATAGGAAATATCAGAAGTTCAAATTATGACATGAATTGGGTACTCACACGAAGAAAACAAAATGTGAATTTTGAATTTGTTAATTTATAGATAAACCTATGAATAAGCAATATTCACTGTGGCAATTGATCCATGAAAACAGTAAAACATCATAGAAATTTAGATGTTTTCAAAGGATGCTACTGAAATTTCTTCAGAACAAAATCACCTCCAGAACTCGATTTTTCTTTTATAAATTTCACTTTATTGAAGCATAATGTTAGTATCCCTAAAGACAGGGTGAAAGAGTACTATGAATATATCACATATATTTTCTACATTTCATAGAATGCATGTGAGAGAAGTGGGACCAGGGAAGGCTGTATTACAGTATTACCTAAAAGTTGGAACAAAGTTAGGAACCATGGTTGGTATACTCTTGTAGGCTTACTCATCTGTTCCTTATGCAATTTCATTCAGACAGAAAGGGCATGCATGTATTAAAAAACAAATTATGACTTATCCACATCATGTATCTGTAATTAAAATAATGATTATGGTGTCCAGTTGTTTTCAGACAAATTGCGTGATCCAGCATCATGTCTGGAATTCAACATGGTTCCAGGTGACCTCGTAGCCTTTAACAACAGACGAGTTCTCCATGGTCGTACTTCATTTGATGCAACCAGGGTTGACAGGTGAATTTTCTTTTTTCTTCTCCTGCATAAAATGGAAGTTTCACTCCAGAAATGCCTAGACAAAATCTTAAATCATTCTTTTCACTTGCCATGTGTAAAAATCTGAAAACCATAATTTTATTCAATAAAAGTGGAATCCATCTTTAACAAACTGAAATACAAGAAGGGGGTTGATAACCCTCCCCCACCCCTGCCCCCTTTAGTCACATCCTACGATAAGCAGGGAATGCAGAGGTAGAATTCTTTCTCCCCTATCCCAGCATAGGCACATATACAGTCTGTAGGGGATAAGGGGAGCCTAGAAAGCGAGTCAGTTGTTGTTTGCTGATGACAGAGGACTGGTAACAGATTCGAGTAAAAAATTTCAGAATTCGGTGACTGAGTTTGGAAGATTACGTGAAAGGAGAAAGTTGTGAGTATATCTAAAAAAAAACAAAGGTATTAAGTTTAGCAAGGTAGAGAGACAAGTTAGTTGGGATATGAGTTTGAATGGAGAAAAACTAAAGGAAGTGAAGTATTTTAGATACCTGGCAATGGAACCATGGAAGCAGAACTAAGTCATAGGGCAGGTGAAGGGATAAAGGTCCTATGAGCACTGAAGAATGTGTGGAAAGAAATGTCATTATCTGGGAGGGCAAAAAATGGATATGTTTGAAGGTACAGTGGTCTCAACAATGTTATATGGATGAAAAGCATGGGCTATAGATAAGGATGTGCAAAGGAGAGTGGAGGTACTGGAAATTAAATGCTAAATGACGATATGTGGTGTGAGGTGGTTTGATTGAATAAGTAATAAAAAGGATAAGAGAGAGGTGTGGTAATAAAAAGTGTGGTTGAGAGAGCTGAAGAGGGTGTGCTGAAATGGTTTGGATGTATGGAGAGAATGAGTGAGGAGAGGTTTTCATAGGCATTATGTGTTAGAAGCAGAGGGAACAAGGAGAAGGGGAGACCAAAGTGGAGGTGGAAGGATGGTGTAGTGAAAAAGATTTTGAGTGATCAGGGCCTGAACTTCAAAGAGAGTGAAAGGTGTGCATGGGAAAGAGTGAATTGGAATGATGTGGTATACAGGGGTTCATGTGCTCACAGTGGACTGACCCAAGGCAAGTGAGCTGGCTGGGATAAACCATGGAAAGGTCTGTGGGGCCTTGTTGCAGATATGGAGCTGTGGTTTTTGTGCATTACAAATGACATTAGAAAATGGATATGAGCAAATGCGGCCTTTCTTCGTCTGTTCTTGGCACTACTTGCTAACATGGGAAAGGACGATCAAGTATGAAGAAAAAAGGATATCATAAAGTGAAACCAATATACCAAAGATTCCAATATATTTTTAAAGACTTTTTAAAGAGATCTTCATGTAAGAAGAGAGAAAATATGAATAATTCATGAAATATCTTCTTTTACTCTTTATCGTAGACGACATTTTGTCAGTGACTCATAAATTTTTACAATAAAATGATATGAACAGTAAAAAAGTCATCAGTATAGGTTAACTTTAATACTATCTTTGATAACTGATTATCAATCCTGTACTGTAATTGGTGTAGTTTTTATCATTATATCTTACTCTTTTTTTTTTTTTATGTTGAAGTTATTAAAAGTAACAGTCTAAAACTTTCAAAATCATACATTTACATGAAGTCTGACAATACAATTTTTCTATATGTTTACCTTGACTCTGTGTCATATTTTTTAAGGATACCTTATGGAAAGTATTTGAGTAGTCCAAGAAACTTGAGCTAACTTTGTTTTTGTCATACTTGTTTGTTATTTCCTATATAGTGAGGTAGTGCCAGCAACAGGCAAAAAATGGCTTTATTTGCTAACATCCACTTTCTAGTCATCATGTATAATGCACTGAAATGACAGCACCTTATCCACACCTATGCCCAACGGACCTTTCTGTGGTTTCTCCTGATTGCTTGATGTGTCCTACTTCAGTCCACTGACAACACATCATCTACTGCACAACTCATCACTCTACGTCACTCTATCCCTCGCGTGCCTCACACCCTTCTGGATGTTCAGACTCCACTCACTCAAACCATCTTTCAGTTCATGCTTTCATTTCATCCTTATTAACACCCTTCTTTTTCCTTCCATTTCTGAAATGTACGCCCTTTTACTCAACCTCTCCACGTTCATCCTCCCTAAATGTTCACACCATTTCAGTACACCCTCTTCAGCTTTCTCAAACATATTCCTCATACTACCCTATCATTTCTTGATCACCTCCCATCACACCATCACACCACATATCCTATCTGTCTACCTATATCTCTGATGCCCATTCCCTTCAGGAACTCCCTCAATGGGGTGTTCACAGTAAAAGTCTCCAAAACTGGTGAACTACAGTGCTGCTTAGCCTTTAGTGCTTCACCCTTATAATGCAGTGTTTCCAGAGGAACCTACCTAATGTTCCTACCGACTACTTATGCTTAATGTGTCTACCTAATGTTCCCATCCACTACTTCCACCTAATGCTCCTATTAACTACTACTTCTGCCAAATGTTTCTACTTATTGCTCCTCCCTAATTTTCCTACTTACTACTTATTTCTATTGCTCCTACCATTTTACCACAAGGTATGGCTAGCACATAGCACTCACTGCAGGAAAATCTGGATTTAAGAATAATGATTTCTATGAGTTAAGTGTTGTCAAGTATTATATGGGTCAATGAAAGATTGTATATTTGTGGACAGAATGCCTAGCATTCTGTCCACAAACATACAGTCCATGTTTGGATGAAGCAGAAAGAAAAGACAGCTACCTGGGTCAGAGGAGTGCATTATGTCCATGCTTCCAACACATCCAACCTCTTCCATACCTTTTTTTTTTTATCTTGAGGCCCATGCCATGCATCCATACAACACTGTTGGGAACATGTCTACCAATCATTGCCTCCATCAATGGTGATCTTTCTTTTATACATAATCCTCATTGTGCCTAAGACCTTAGCCCTCACACTTACCCTATGGTTTACTTCATCTCCTGTGGTTCAACCTGCTTCCATGTCCACTACCAGGTATCTTCAACACTTCACTTCCTACAGGTTCTCTCTATTCAAACTCACACTCCAACTAACGTGTCTCTCTTCTCTGCTGAACTTAGTAATCGTGCTTTTATTCACATCTTTAACTTATTCCTCTCACACATTCTCCCACTCTGACACCAGCTTCTGCAAATTTCTCACTAGAGCATGCTACCACAGCTATGTCATCAGCAAACAGCAACTGACTCATCTTCCTGGCTCCCTAACCCCAGACAAACTTCAGCCCACATCTCTTTCCAAAACTCTCATATTTACTTCCCTCTCCATTGTATCCATAAACAGGTTAACAGCTATAATGACACCATATACCCTTGTTGCAAACTCACCTTCAGCCCTTTAACCTCCTCTCTTCCTACTCACACACAAGCCTTACTCTGTTGATTAAAAACCCCTCCCTGCTTTTTGCACACAATTAACACCTTCCACAAAGAATCTCTAACAAACTTATCATTCACTTTATCTAAATCCATAAATACTACATACATTCTCTCTCTTTCTCTAAATATTTCTCAAACATTCTTCAAAGCAAACACCCAAACCAAACATCTTGAAGCCAAATTGTTCCTTACCAAGCTGAATGACTGCCCCAAACAATTTACCAGATGTACTCAAAAAACTAATACCACTAATTTGAAGAAACTGTTTTGTCCCCTTGACTTTACACAACGGCACTATACAGACATTCTGCCAGTCCTCAGGCACCTCACTCTGAATAATACTTACAATGAAGTTGCTAAGTAATTAACTAATCAGAAATGCTGTTACTCTCTTTCTTGAGAAATTCAGTCACAATCCCTTCCATTCCAGATGCTTGCCACACTACTTCTTCTGCAAACTTTCACTATCTCTTGTCCTTTCTCCAAACCACTTGTCTCGACTCTCCTGCTTCACATACATCCACATCCAAAAAACTTAAAATCTACCTTCTTATCATCTAACACATTCAACAGTTCTTCAGAATGTTCACTCATTCACCTCTTCATCTCTTCTAAGGTTGTTACCACTTCCCCATCTGCTCCCTTCAGTGCTGCTCCCATTTGTTCTCTTGTTCTCCTCACATTATTCATTTCACTGCAAAACATTTTCTCTCTGAAGTTTGCTGATACTCTCTCACTTGCCCTCATTTTCACTCCCTGACCTTAACCTCCTGCCACTTTCTCTTGTTCATCTTCTTGTCCTAAACACCCCTTCCCGACAGGTAAAGCCTGTACGTACATCTTTTCTCTTTTACAAACAACTTGACTTACTCATCCCATCATTCACTACCCTTTCTCACACCCCACATCCCATCTTCCGCTTGCCACACTTTTCTTTCGCACATGGGAACACTGCTTCCCTATATACCTCCCATTCCTCACCTACTCCCCTAGTTTTGTTTACTCTCAACTTTTGCCATTCTTCTCCAATCTCTCCTGGTATCTTCTCACATAAGTCTCTTTTCCAAGCTCACTCAATTTCACTGCACTCTTCACAGCCACAAAACGTTTCCTAAAACCTATACAAACTTTCAACTTCTTTTCCACCAAGAGGTGATCTGATAACCCACCAGCTGCCACTCTCAGCACATTTACATCCAAAAATTTTCCTTTAATACACCGATCAATTTGTGCATAATGCAGTAATGCCTGCTTACCATTAACCCCACTTCCCATGTATACTTATGTATGTCCCTCTTTTGAAACCAGGTATTCCCCATCACTAGTCCTTTTTCAGCACACACTCCATAAACTGTTCACTATTTTCATTCAGAATAGGTACCCCATGCCTCTCAGTTATACCCTCAACTGCCACATTACACATCCTTGCATTCATATCACACATTAATATTACTCAATCCATCACATCAAAATTGCTGATACACTCAGTTCATCCAAAAACACTTGCCACTTTTCCCCACCTTTGATAACCAGAAAACAGTTGAAATAAAATAAGAAGGTTTGTTACATTGATATAATGTCTTTAAATTGAAGGATTTAAAAACACTTTTTTTTAATGGTGAACAATCCATGCTGTGGTGCTGATTTGAAAGTGTCAATGATAATGAGATAGGGAGAGAGCAACCTAACTATGAGTACCTACAACAACACTTGCTTTAAGAAGCGTTGGTATTTTGGCATTCGTTAACATGTGAAATCAAACTCCCCAACCTATATTATTTTGCCAGAAGCTAAGATCCTCCTTTTTGTTTAAGAGAGACAGAATCGCTGTTCAAAGCAATCGGATACCCACAGAATTTTCTTGGGTCTCAAATAAGGATCATTCTCAATACTGCACAGTGGCAAAAATATGTCCTTGCCCAACTAAAGAAACTCTGGGATGTGAAACCCATGCAGAAATTCAAGACTAAAGTGGATGAAGAGTACATTCATCATGAGGGTAGGAAGAACTAATTTTCATAAATGGTTGCTCCAACCTAATTCATACCTAGTACTTGGCATTCCAACATCCCTTATTATATCACGCATCAAGTCCAAGGCCATAAAACCAGTGAACTACTGTATATAAGAAAGTGTGGCTTTCTCTTTCACTTAGTCAAGAATCACAATGTGGTGCCCTTCAGAAAGGATAAAATGCAGAAATAATATAATGTAAGGTAAATGCACAGATTTCTTAAAACTTGTATCACATTTCTCCCAGTATATTGAAATACACTAGTCTTTTCTTTTTTTTAACAGGCATCTACAAGGCTGTTATGTTGACATTGATGAGGCTTTCTCCAAATATGACAGCCTGCAGACTAAGTAAGTTGCATATTTTTTCTAAATATGTGCTAACCTTAATTGCATTCTCCAGTAACATCCTCTTTTATAACATTTTTTCTCATCTATGGCTCCCTGGCTACCAAGAAAAATGCATTCCTTTATTCACTCATCATTTTTTCCCACCAGAATTCAGTACTTGTCCCAGACCTCTTTTGTTGATACTGGATTTTCATTGTCATTTTGCAGCTCCTTAGTATACAGCATTGTCTTTATTCTGTGGCAGCAGCACACGGGGGTTGGGGGCTGAAGCCCCCCACTTTGAAAAGCAGGGGTGCTCAGCACCCAATTTTGTTTAAACTTACTTGTATAGAACAGCAGTATGCTGCGTCATCACCTTCAGATCACTGGCTTTTGCTCCAGTGAACCCCCCAACTTTTTAGAAGCTGCCGCCATCTCTGTTATTATCAATGAATTAAGAAATTCATATTTCATATACGCTTCCATATCATTACAAATGCCACTGCTTAAGTCTGTTATTTATGTTTTTCTGATGAAATCCTGTACTTATAATTCCATGTACTGTAAAGAAGAAATTCAAATCATTTTGTTTTACAGGTTAATTTTTAAAAGGGAACGCTGGATCCTGACCCCCTCAGAATATAAGTGCAAAATAGTCTCAGTTTTTTCTTTTAATAAAGCTATGCTTTAAATACACCTTAAATTCTGAGAAAAATAATTTATTGAGCCTCACTTTTTTAAAAGATTTTCCCCAAGCTTATAAATATATATTTAACGTTAACTCATTAACGAGGTTTTTCAAAGACCACTGCAAATGTGTCCTGACAAATCACCACAATAATTTTCTTCTAATCTCTGAAGTGTATTTTACAAGATCCATCCAATAATTTCTAAGAACTATACTCATGGCTACAAATGTAAAAGTGGCAAAAGAATGCAGTGAATATTATTTGACCATTCCATGACATTCATCATCACCATTCATTGGCTATTATTGTTTTTTCCAGCTTCTGTTTCTTCAAGATCATTTGACAGCAAATGTTATTCTTTTTCAGAAAAATCTAACACTTAGTTATCCTTCTATCCACAGATTCTACCGTAAAATGTGATCTGAGGAAGTTACGTAGTTTAAGGGGGAACAGCAATGATGTTGGTTGTAAGTGAAACATGCTTATACAACAGAAAAGATAGTTTGCTAAGAGATATAAATGAATGGTAGCTTGACACCAGGTACTATACTTTTCATTTTTAGCTGTATAAACTGATTACTGTGATAAGTATGTTTGTTAATTCTTTTTGTTATTTCATAATTATGAATTACTTAAGTTTCATAATTGCAATATTACTGTATTTACTCGAATATAAATCAGCCTTTGTTCTACGCAGCAAATTGAGTTTTGGGCATTTTTTGTGCAAAAAAGAGCTTTTACCTCTATTCCAAACCAAACCCCAGAATTGAACCATCTCTTTGAAACTGTACATCAAAATTACCTTCACATTCAAAACTGCTCTTACATACTTTTTTCTCCCCTAAATCCACCAGTTACATGTTAAGTAGAGCTAAGAACTTGAATGCTTTGTGTTACAGAGAACTGGACTATTTTGTAGAATGAGTTCCAACAGATATAGAAGATTAAGGAGTGAAGTCAAAAAAAAAAAAAATCAGTAACAGTATTAAAGTACCATCATGCATAAAGTATACTTTACATAATGCAATATGTAATAAAAACTTTACAGAAAATGTGGTGATGAGAGCTTGTTATGGTGGTGGAGGGGTTTGCTATAGAGTAAAGAAGGAAAGTGGTGCACTAGGGTGTTCTACTACTGTAACTGAATTAAGTGATTCAGCAACTGTTTCAACTGACTATGGATAAGTTTGCCTAAGCCTTTTGGGAAAGATAACCAATTGCAGCTCTGTGGAATCCTTTTTTTCTTTCATGAAGCTCCTTGTAGCTACATGAAACATCTGTAACATTAACAAAAACCCAAGTAAGAAACTATTTGGAAAAGATTGTAGAAACAAGGCAAGCCTTGAAACTGCAAATTCTGACTTCATACATAAGTTTAATAAGTTGTACGACAGCAAAGTTTAAGATATGGGGTCCCACAAATGTAAAGGTCCTTCTCCTTACTGCAAAATTTGTTGAAAATAGGCAAGTGCACACAAACAGCAAGACCAACAAAACAAAGAAGGATGGACTGAGGCACAGATAGCTACTGCTTACTGTGAACCATTTGAATAAATGTCTCTATTAAGTATTAAAAGAAACTGTAGAAGAAAACTCTTACTGATATTAGTACAAAAGCAACATTGAACAATGCATAACTATTTTCCTATTTTCTCTCTCTCTCTCTCTCTCTCTCTCTCTCTCTCTTTTTTTTTTTCTTTTTTTTTTTTTTTTTTAGCTGAAACAGCTCTGGCAACTGAATTCCCAACTCAAGACCATCTCATTAATGTTATTCATACAAATAAATATATCCTAGCCTAATCCAGGTACCAAATTTATTGACCAGCCCAAAGAGAGATTTAACAGCTGGGTTAATTGCCGACTGACTCCTGTGACCAGATTCAAATGCATGCAGGCTGGGCCCCTGGTGGCCCCTAAGTGTGTCACAGTCAGGAACACAAACTGTCACTTAAGAGAGGTTCACAGATATCTCATGTGAAGGTACCAACTTGTGTGTCAACATTAAAATTACCGACATGCAAAAGGATATATTTATTTCAGTCATATTCATCTATTACACACATATTATAGTTAATCGATATTAGATACGGCAAAAAAGTACATATTTTTTTTATATACATATTGACCATTTCCCATGACAACAAGTAGAGTCAGGAACGGACGACTGAGCCCCAGAGGGAAAAATCCTCACTTGGCCTGCATCTCTGTTTCTTCTTTTAGAAAAGTAAAAAAGGAGGGGAGGATTTCCAGCCCCCCACTCCTGCCCCTTTTGGTGGCCATCTATGATACACAGGAAAAATGTGGGAAGTATTCCTTCTCCCCTATCCTCAGGAACAGCATGTAAAATATATATATATATATATATATATATATATATATATATATATATAGATATATGTGAGCGGGGGGCTG
>JAYMFT010404030.1:0-18721 GCA_038088735.1 Panulirus argus | reverse complement strand
GAGAGAGAGAGAGAGAGAGAGAGAGAGAGAGAGAGAGAGAGATACCCTAGCCTGAGCCAGGTACCCATCTTATCGACTTTGGACCGACTGCCGCAGTTTTACATGCAAAAGTCTCTTTTACACGCCTGTCAATTGATATGCAATCAAGTAATGCCCGCTGACCATACAACATACGTATATTTGTGTATATCCCTCTTTTAAACCAGCCATTTTTCAGCACACAAATCCAAGAGTTTTTCACCATTTCCATTAATAACACTGAACACCCCATGCGCCCCAACTGTACCCTAAACTGCCACATTACTTTCCTTTGCATTTATATTACCTATTACTAATATCGGGTCCCGTACATCAAAACTGCTCCCAAAACACTTGCCTCTCATGATCCTTCTTCTCATGACCAGGTGCATAAGCACCAATAATGACCCATCTCTCACCATCCCCTTTCAGTTTTGCCCACATCAATATAGACTTTACTTCCTTACGTTCCATCACACGCTTACCTTTCTTCCTACTCTTACACATGCCTTACACCCTTGATAAAGACTTCTCACTACTTCTAGCAACTTACTCCCCACACCATATATTCTTAAGACCTTCCACAAAGCATCTCTATCAACCCTATCATATAAGTTCTCCAGAACTAGGGTGAGAGTAAGCGACAAAGAAAAAAGTAATCAGGAACAGAAACGAAGACGATTAGACCAAGAAACTTGGCTGTTGGTAAAGTAAACTTACAGGTAAGAAAATTAATGATTTTATAAAGCAGTGAGGAAGACATTAAAAAATAGGCGCGAAGAGCATTACTGGACCCATATCTTACCGTAATGGGGTATAGGAATGGTATGTGAGTGAGAAACAAAGGGGAAAATTCTGTTGAATGTATATAACAAAAAGTGCGCAGAGAAGCAAATAAAAAAAGTCAGTCGCTTGTCTATTCACTATACGAAGGCACTTGTCACCCCTTTATATATAAATATTTGGACAGGAGTAAATGTAAATATACGAATAGCAATGTTTCCAGGGTCTATGTTTAATGTAAATATACGAATAGCAATGTTTCCAGGGTCTATGTTTAGAAGTGAAAGGGAATGAATTCTAGAAAAACAGCATCACTCATTAAAACTGTTGCTCGATAGAAGGCATAACTAAGTACTGAGAAATTCTTAAAAAAAAAAAAGAAATGGTTGACTGACAGACCAATGCGCTGACTCCGCTGGGCAACCTGTCTCCAGAAAATGAGGTTTTTCTTTGTCCATTTTGCTCTGGAACGCGTCAGGTATATCTTACCAAGGTGCTTAGGCAATGGGGAAACCCTGATGACAACCTGAAACGGCATCATTCTGATGATGTCCTCTGATGAGGACAACTGGAGCTAGTGGATCAACCATAAAAATCCATCAAAAGGAAGAAAAAATTACCTGCAAGTTAGAAGCGGGGTTAGTAAAGACACAATCCCTCCATCATGGGTATGAGAATTGACCATCGATAAGCGGCACAAAACCCCTTCCTCTTTGGTGGTAAACTTGCCCTTATGATCGCAGTAACAAGGGTGGCTGGTGTATCGTCGTTGCCGCATTTAACTTATGACTGAACCCTGTGGCATTACGTACACCAACTCTGGTGAAACAAAGACACTAGTCAAGACAGGACAATGAGTTTATCCACAAAAAAAAAAAAGATACATAAGTAAGATTAGCGAGACACAAGTTGGCGTATTGACTCCTTGTCAACTTTCCGCTCCTGCCGACAGAGCTCATGACGGTCGTTCATATCAAGAGGGAGACGGGCGTAATACATTACAAATATCAACATTACATGTAGGGATACATGAAATTTAGTATACATATGGACAAATAACACAAACTTCCTCTATCTCCCTCCCGGGGAAGGGCGAACTGGGAGGACTTAAACATACAGACGTTCCACACACGATTACGTCTGCGGGAACTACGTCTGGGTGGTGTGGAGGGCAGGGGAAAACAAACCTTATCCTCGTGTGCCACACAGGCTGTTGTCGTCCCTCCCTCACTGGTGTGTGAGGCGGAGGCAGGCGGGCTGACTTGCAAGGTCGCGCGGAGGTCGCTGGTGAGGGGAATGTAACGTGGCCTCAGGAAACGGCGGTTTCTCCAACACACCCTACCACTGGGGAGCTTGATGTGGTAGTCCCGGTGGCGACCTATACCCACGGTTGTCCCTCGTGTGTCCCACCGCTTCGTGACGGGATCTTGGATACGAACAGGGAGCAGGTGGTGTTTTTATAGCACCCCTTCACCTTCTGCTCCAATGTGAGCTGTCCTGCATCACACTCGTCCTCTGCGTCCTGCCACTTGGGAGCAAAGAAGCGGCGGTGTGCTGCTGGGCTGTACGCAGCGGGTGACCGAGGAGGATTTGGGCGGGGAATTTGCGTATCTCCAACAGTCCTCGGTCCAAGTTTTCATCACCCAGGCAGCCATTACCGGTGGTCTTGATGATAAGGCGCTTCACCTGCTTCACACAGGCCCCAGCATGACCGTTGGCTTGCGGGTAATGCGGTCATGAGACGTGGTGAGTCAGGCCCCAACGCTTGAGAAAGGCACGAAATTCGGAGCTGGAGAAGCGCCGTCCACCGTCCGTGCGAAGACGGACAGGTCCGCCCTCTGAAGCTTGATGGTGGTGCGTGATGTGGCGTCCCTTCCTTACTCGCCAACGTCTGGCCATCCAGACACGATCGGCGTTGAGCAAAAATTCCTTTCCTGCGTGGGAGAACAGGTGAGCAGAGACGTCCTGGGATAGATGAAGGGTCTGGCATGCGTCTCATACCTGCCCTGTGTTCACGATGTCACTCGTGATGCCAGGCCACCACGTCGTCTGCCGGGCGCGCCGTGCCTCGGTGAGAGTCGTGAGGGCGGGGCAGAACGTTGCGGCGAAGTGCGGCAGGGATGATGAACCGGCCGCCATGGAGAGCGAGACTTTCGTCAGTAGCCAGGCTGTCTCGTATTCTCCACAAGTCCCGTGGTGCTGCTAGTACTTTCCTCCTGTCCGTGGGAAAATCTGCGATAACGGCGTCGTGGAGCAGACGGCAGGTGTCGTCCTGGGCAGCAGCTTTACGTATCTCCTGGATGACGGGGTTACGGAGGTGGTCGGGGGGGGGGGGTCCACTGCTCTGGCCATCTAGCAGCTACGCGAGAAGCAGATGATGTCCGCCTGGGTCGGGTCATCCACAGGTGGGCGGGAGAACGGGTCGGGGATTGCACTCTCTCTCCCCTTACGCCAAGCTGTCGTGAAGAAAAACTGCGTCGTCTTCTCTTTTAGACGCTGAAGACATGGGTTCTCCACAGCATCCAGTGTGTAGTCGCTCCAAATGGGCACCAGCGGCTTGTGGTCGATGAGGAGATCGAAGTGTGGTAGACCCAGCACCTACAGGCGGCACTTTTTCATGGCCCCCAAAGCGGCCACGAGCCCCAATTCCACAATGGCATTTCTTATCTCCGCGTCGCAAAGAAAACGAGAGTGGCTCTAGCACCAGCCGCCACTTGTCACCGTGGGGCTAAAGAAGGACGTATCCCACACCTTTCAGACGCGAGGCGTCTGTCTGTAGAACTGTAGGAAGGGAAGAATCGAAGTGCGCGAGAACTGGAGTCGAGGCTAGTGCTTGTTTCACTCCCCCGAATGATGCGTGGTGGTCGGAGGTCCACACGAAATCATTCCTGGGGCTAAGGAGGAAGCGGAGGGTGTCTGCTGCTGCTGCTGAGCTCGGGGTGAAGTCCGCTGGCTGGTTCACGAGACCCATGAATGACCTGAGGTCCAGGATGTTGATGGTGATGAGGGAATCTGCAGTCGCACTCGCCTTACCTGGGTCTGCAGTCACACCCTCGGCTTTGATGCCATACACGCAGAACTCGGCAGACTGGCTGGCATACACAAACTTGCTGCGGGTCATGGTTATGCCGCGTTTGCGACATCGTTGAAGGATCTGCCGGGCACGCTGAAGGTGGACTGTGTCGGTCGAGTCCCAGACGAGCACGTCATCCACGACCTTGGCACAGTGGTTGACACCATCGAGTGCCATTCTGCCACGTCTACAAAATTCGTCCCGTGTGGACACGAATCCCATGGGGCCAACGTAGAAACTTGTCTCCACGGAGTTATGAAGGTGGTTAACAGTGCGCCTCCCCTGCTAGCGGAAGCTGCCAGCATCCCAGTATCGCGCCCATCGTGGTGAAGTATTTGGAGCCACGAGCGACCTCCATGACAACGCTGCGCGGTGTCGGGACAGGGTGGTGGGCTGGTTGCAAAATTTGCTGGTTCAGCTGGGTGAGGTCCACTGTTATGCGGACGCCTCCCTTCTGCTGCGATGCGACCACCATGGAATGACACCACTCCGATATCTCGGCACCTGGTGGCTGGATGATCCCTTGTTGCAACAAGCTGTTTATGATCTGCTTGGCGTCTGCTCGCTAGGCCGGGGGGATGGCCTGGGGAGTGTGGAGTGCAAAGGGTTGCACTTCCTCCTGCAGGTGGGTCTTCATAGTCGGACCAGACATGGTCCGCAGCTGTGTTCCCCTATGGAACACCTATGGTTTCACCAGGACGTTCTTGAAATCTTCCAGAAGCTTATGGCGAACCTCCTCCAACTGTTCGGCGCTGGGTACATCAGGGTTAACATCGGCCGGGCATCAGTTGTGGAGCGATTTAATCTGCTTCGGGAAATTAGCAGGGATGATACTGAGGGCTCTGGCGTCATACCAGGAGAGCTGGGCGTCGTCTGTGTCTCGGAAGACGTCGACGGTGGTGTCGGTTAACACATCTCCCAGTGTGAGAATTGCCTTGAATGATCTAACAGGCGACAGTTTACTGCTGTTTGCCGCGAGAACCTCCTCGTCCTGTGGAGAGGAGACGTCAGACTCGCGGAGACCAAGCTGTTGCGCAGTTGTCGTGCTCCAATGGCTGTCGTTTCTGCGCCGGTGTCGGGCGTGCACAGCAGAGCCCCTCGACGTGGCCCGTCAGGTAAAAAGACTCAGGCGTTGACTCTGGGCGCGAGACGGTAAGCTGAGGACCTATGGACGCCGCTCAGCTTCAGGAAACGGGCAGCTTTGCCTATCGGCTCGTTGTTGTCACGGAGTTTCGGCGAATCCTGTAGCTTCTTGCGAAACACTTTCTTGATGTGTCCAGTGTTGCCACAATGGGAGCACTTCTTTCTCCAAGCGGGACACTGCTTCTCTCGTCACCTCAGGATGTACCGCGGCACCACAGCCATCACAATGCTGATGGCGTTCAGCTTGTTGTTTGCTGGCGCGCGTTGTCGAGCGCTTGCAACGCTTTGACATCTTTTGAACAGCCTTCGACTTGCCTGCCAGGTCTGCCTCGGTGTCGTAGGTTGACTCCTCGCAGCGGCACAAGGACAGGGTGTCGGACAGTTCAGGTGGAGGGTTGATGGACTGGAGAGTCTTGATTCCGGATGCCTGATGTGATGAGAGTCACTAAACGGGAGTGTATGTAACGTTCACACAACTATGCATCGCCAGCAAGCTTCTTGAGGGCGACGTAGAGGTCATCGCAGGCCGACCCCTCGTGCTGGTAGCGTTCCTCGAATTGCACTCGAACGTAAGGTTAAGTTGCGCTGGCGCTTGAGCTAAGCCTTGATGAGCTGGAGGATGTCTTCCACACCCAAATCGGTGTCTTCGGTAACCCCGATGGCGTGGTCCACAGAGATCCCCATCTCAGGTGTGAGACAGGACCTGAGGTGTGCTGGTTGTGTGCGTTGTGGCTGATTTTTCAACTGTAGCAGTTCTGCGTCAACCGACCAAGCACGACTCCACAACTTAAATTCGCGGAGAGAGAAGTTAGACGTGAGCTTGTAAGGCTGGGACGGTAGTGGCTGGCAGCGAGGCGTGCCGTCTGTTGCGTCAGGACTCCCAGCCCCGGTGGTGTCCGTCCTTTGTTGGGCGACTGTAGAACGGGCCAGCATCTGTTGCATCATGTCTTGAAAAACTGCTGTTGTTGCTGAAGGAGCTGCTATTGCAACTCTCGGCCTTGGTCAGCAGCCTGCTGAGAGGCGAGCTGTTGATGGGCCTCCATCATGGCTTCCAGTCGCTTCAGCGATGAGTGACGCCTCTCCCATTTCCTCTGAACTCACCTGACGACCACTTCCTCACTGTTTGCGTGGGATGCCGTGCGTGGCGACGTTGGTTGTGGGGAAACACGTTAACAACAAGGGTTCCTGAGGTGGGCATGGGGTCAAAGTGCCAACCCGGGGCCGTAAAATAATCAGAGCGAGAGACACCTGGGTGGATCAGGGCAGACCACAGACGGTCACTGACGCTCAGGTCGGCAGTGCATGGAGATGGGCACACGGGCAGTTATGACATCCTATGTTGTCTAGCAATATCTTCCGTCCGTGTGTCACTCTTTCTGCACCACTCCTTGATCCTACTCACTGGCCAGAACGAGACACTAAGTTTATTTACGGACAGACAAGATAAACAAGAAAGATTAGCGAGACAAGAGGAAGCGTGGTGAATGCCCGAGAGCTTATCGTTTCTGCCGACAAAACGCATGACTGACTCTCGCTCAAAACAAAATAGAGACGAGCGTAATAATAATACATTACATATTAACATTACATGTACGGATACATGAAACGTAGCATGCATAAACATACGTACCATAAACTTTCTCCATCTGTGGGCAGTTCTCAGTCGACTTCGTTGAAATCTTGGAAAGAGTAAACGAACAGGAGGTAAGCTTGAGGCGCGGCGTCCCGACGTCATTTTCAGTCCCGCGAACGGCTGACCAAAACATGCACTTGGCGCTTCTAATTCTATAGAGCTTTACTTGGTTTGTATGTCGATATACTGAGCGACTAATACAGTATTCGAACAAGAAAACTTGCCTGTAGAGTGTTGAAATTCCCATTATCCTTTATCATTTATGCATTCCAGTGAATGCCGCCATGTTTGAATCCGACTTAATTCAACTTTTGTCAAATGGGCGAGTTCAAATATCTACATTGATTTAGGGTTCGAGTTAATGCTTATGAGATCTCACCCGCACAAGTTCAGATTTTTATCTTTAAGAATGTGAACTCACTGTTCACACTCTAACGAAACAAAAGATCATGGCGCAGTTAAGTGGATTACTGTACGGTTTTCGCGAGAATACGTAATGATATTGAGATCTGCGTCACATATGCAGTCTTTAAACGCTAAAAGTGCATTCTATTTGATGTCCACATTGTACAATATCATTAAATTAGTATCTAACCCATATTCTCCATCCCTCATGACCCAGCGACTTAGAGTTAATTGATATCGATAGTTTGAAAGGGTAGTTATACAAAATCCCCCACTCTTATATCATTCCTTGCAGCAACGATAAAGATTCCATAAAACAGAAACTAAGATGTCATATCTATAAAAGTGGCGTCTCTAAACTAGGCTCTTTACCCCACTAGGTAACTAATACCGCTGGTGAGAGGCTTCCAATCTGAAGAGCAATAACAGCACTCGACTCTACCTATCCCCCAGTCCAAAAATCCTTGACCCAGTCATGATAAGGTTCGCTGCCGAGTCCATAAGCAGCAAGTTATAAAGAAATCTTCGTCGTGTTCTTAATTTATCTATTACACCGAGTACAAACTTCCCTCATACCTAGGTATCATCTGCAAACATACTCCGGTTGGAATCCAATCCTTACATTAAAGAAGACCCAGGAATGACCCATGCGGCACGCCGCCAATGCCCTCAACCCGTTTCCAGAGGGCTCCCTTCACGTGCATCCTTTGTTCCCCACCGCCAAGATGATCTATCCATGAAAATATTTGCCCTTCTGTCTATGACTGAAGATCCGCTTCTTCCCCAGCTTCCAATGTGGCAGTGTCAGATGCTTCTTACAGTCCAGATTCATACAAGCAACTTAACCCATAGAAGCTTGCGAGGTTCGTTCCACATAATCTCTCATCCCTACACCCGTGATGTCTCACGGATAGTCTCTCACCGAAAAAGTAGTCATCCAATTGCTCTCTGATCAACTTCTCCAGTAGTTTACAGACCACGCTCGTACTTCAGCGCAACTTCCTACTCTCCTTTCCCAAAGAAAGGTATGATATTTACTTTCCTTTCGCGACTCCTTGGACACCATTAGAAAGTTGGGTTGTCAAGCGTGTCTGCACCCACCAGTACGTCCAAAGCCCTTTAGTATTCTGCTTATGATTTTTCTAGAAATTTCAGTACTTTGCAAGACCTCCTCTCTATTCTACCTTTCTGGGTTTTTGGGCAAAGTTTGAACCGTTTCTTGCCTTGTCCACAATATCATTTTCAGATTTCATTATTCCTCATTTTCTAATTCTCCTAGACTCATTCCTTGCTCTCTTGTAGTTACCTACAGCTGTTTGGCTTTTGGACATCTTTTATTGAATCACAGCTTTTTTTTTCCTTACCTTTCCTCTAAATTCAAAACTAGAGTTATCCAAGATTCTTCTTCATCATAGGTTTCGCAGAACCTTCCACAGTGACCTGTAACATAACTTCTGAACGCCATGTTACCAAAGAAGTGTTTAGTTCTGTGTAGTTTCCACGATTATATATACTTGCTCCATGAGTTGGGCTCTTCTTTTTATGTCCAATTTTATTCTTTTTTTTGTTAGCTGAGACGGCATGGGCAGCTGAGGCCCTTATCAAGGCCATCCCATTAACGCTATATATACATACATATATATATATATATATACCCTAGCCTAAGTCAGGTACCCATTTTATCGACCAACCCCTATGGGTGGATGAACAGCTGGGTTGACTGTGGACCGACTGCCGCAACCAGGATTCGAGTGGGTAACTCTGAAAAATGGGTCTGCGGCAATAATGTGATCATAATGACACCGTGGTTGCTTGATATGTTTGTGGATTGAATAGTGAGGGAGTCTAAGTCTAAACGTACTAAACTGAGGAACAGTGAACATCAGTAAGAAACTGGTAAATGTTGAATTAGCAGTCATATTCAGTGAAGGTTGTTTGAGAGAAATCATTTATATAGATACTGCAGCCGAGAGTCAGTTGGGGCACTAGCCGCGTATTTTACGATCTGGCTTCGATTCTAGTCTCCAGCGGTATCTTCATTGCTACGAGATTTGTTTACAATTCTCGGCCCACTCGACCCAAGTAGGAATGGGATCAGTTGGCTTGGGGAGGTAAACCATGTCTTCCCTCTCTCAATATATGGATCATGTCGCTGTGTTCTTCTTCACGAGCTAGTCAGGTTAACAAAGATTAACGCCACAATGAGGTGCCGTAATGGTAAATACAAATTACCTTCAGGTCTATAATCCTGTTCCCTACAGAGAGTTCCCATTTTCTTTCAACTCGGAATGTCTTGCGCGGGTCATTACAATGTTAACATTAACACTTTTAAGATATTTCTATTTCCGCACTATGGGCAATGTCTTGCGAGGATCAATACAACGATAACTTTACCTTACTATTCCTCATTGACCTGACACTGACCGCTTGTTATCTCCCTAGATCCATGGAGATCGGCGTCAGCACCCTCAGCGGGACAGGCCGGTGACCCCAGCGGATCACCACGGCTGCTGACCCCGCCTCACCAGCACAGCCAGGAAGTGAGTGGCGGCACCGCTGGTGATCTGAGGAGCAATGATGACCACCTCGCGAGATCTGAGGACTTGGTGACCACCGGTGATCTGGCGGACCTCAGGGATCCGATGGACTCCGCCGACGTTACGAGCCTTCGGGATCTGGTGAGCAATGGTGATCTGGTAGGCAGTGGTGACATGGAAAACCCCATAGACATAGTGAGCACCGATGACCTGACGACCGCAGACGACTCTGTGAGACCGGGGGACTTGGCAAGCCCCTCAGACCTGGATAGGACGAGTGAAGTCACCAGCGCGGGTGACCTGGCGAGCCCCGGGCGCAGCAAACGGAAGGTCATCTCCCGCGGCGGTCACTACATCGTGTGGAGCAGGTCGGGCACCTCCCCCTGGAGCTCCACCAGCTACGAGACCATCGGCGGCTACAGGATCAACCACAACCGCGAGTACGGCTGGAACCCCCGCGGCAGTATCGGCGACGGCGGCAGCAGGAAGTTCTACACGCAGCCGGAGAGCAAGAAAGAGGATCGACGCGCGTCGAGGAAGAAGCTGAACAAGTCGTTCAAGAGGGAGATCGCCCAGTACGCCATGGTGTACGGCACCCACAAGGCGGCCGTGCACTACGAGAAGACCATTGGTAGGAGACTCAGGGACAGAGTAGTCCAGAAATTCGTCCAGCGGTACCAAGAGAGACGAAAGAGAAAACGCAGAAGACGAAGAAGACGAGGTCACTCTTAAGAGAGACTTCACGTTGTGTCTGCATGGAGCCTTGTTGACCTTAGTGAGTGGCGCCCCTCAACACTGATCCCTGGCTGACAGTGCCCTGGTAGAGCCCCAACACTGGCCGTACACTGTCAGTGTAAATGATAGGACCCTATCCCCCAACACAGGTGAGGGCCCAGAAACACTGGCGATAGGCTGTCAGTGTACTGGTGAGGCACCAAATCAGGTGGCGTCCCACCATTGGTCTAAGGCTGGAAAGAAAGTTAACACATCTATCGTTGGCTTTTGTGAGACCCGCTTTGTGATTCGCTTCACTAGTTCTATGATGCACAACGACACTAATAAGGAAAAAGTCTACAGGCTCAACCACACTGCGACCCTGCCTGACCTCTGGAAGGACCTGTGTGACCTCTGGAGGACCCTCAACGACCTCTCCTGGATGCGAAGTGGCCTCTCGTGACATTACCTGACCCTGAGTCCAGCCAGGTAAAGGTGAGGACCCCGGCAACCGACCATAACCAGTACCTGCTCCACTCCCACTGTTCTCAACCACACTGGGCTCACAGTACACCAAGAGCTTCTATATTTTCCTAAGATAGGTAGTTACCAATAAACTAATTACTATATATAACGGCTGTTGTTTGTATATCCAGGGGAACATGAGGGTTCTCTCTCTCTCTCTCTCTCTCTCTCTCTCTCTCTCTCTCTCTCTCTCTCTCTTTCTGTGGCTTTCTTCTTGCTCCTACTAATGGTTGCTTCTGTGTTCACAATATTGCCCTTTAGCTTATGTCACTTGACACAAAATATTTCCGCCTTCCTTGACTGACACCCACTTTTTCCATTTGTTCGACCTGCTTTACCGAGGCCTGTATTTAGGAGAATTCTTCTCATTACTTCTACGTTAGTTTGGTGGACAGCTGGAGTGAGGAAGACGTATTGATGGTGGGAGGCCAGAGTGAGGGAGGAAGTTTGTTAGGATGGCACCCTTGATGAGAAAACTAGAGTGAAGGAGTTCTTGTATAAGATGGCATCCTTGATGGAGAGGCTAGAGTGAAAGAGTACTTTTGATGGCAGCTTTGTTGAATGGAGGCCAGTGGGAAGGATTAACGTACTACATACGCGTGTAAGATGACTGGCTTCATGAAGGGAGGCTACAATGAAGGAGTACATCTTCAAGATGGCAACCTTGACAAAGGAACCCCAGAGTGAGGGAGTGTTTGCATAACATGGTAGCCTGGATGGAGGATAAAATGAACAAATTTTCAATTGCACTACAATGAGATGTACTTGCGTTAAGTTTGCCATTTTCTCATGTTGAATGATATGTCTTCAATCCCAGATTTCCCTTGAAAGATAGTGATGGTCCGTGACGCAAGTAGCACTACTACATTTCCTACAAGTCTACCGTAGCACTACTAGATACCTTACAAGGCCCACTGCAGCATAACGACAAAGATTACACAACTAATGTAGGACTACTTCAAAGACTTGCAGTAAGACAACATAGCCTATACATAACCTGTAGCATTACAAAATAGCCTGTCCCATTACATCTATCATATATCCATCATACGTCTTTTTGTTACGTAATTCTTAAAATACCAGAGGACATAAAAAGAAGAAAACTGAATCATAGACATCTTTAGGAGTATGAATATATAAATAGCGAAGCAGTATTTTCCAATCACAGTGTGGAGCAGCGTTACAAGGAGTTCCGTGAAATCTACAGCATCTGTAGACAGGCTTAAAGCACCTCCACCATCCTGTGTTCTCTCTTCTGGTCCCACAATAAGTACAAAAACTGTAGTAACCCAATTTGGTCTGCACACGTCTCTCGCCCTCCATTGCTCACCTGTTTTTGTTTTGCTTCTCATTTTTCCCCATTTCTTTCCTCCTTTATATCTGCTTATCTATTTATCTATCTATCTCTTTTCTTTCTTCCTGCCCCTTCTCTGCCTCAGTTACTCTCTCTTCCTCCATCTCTATCTTTCACTCTCTGCCTCCCTGACAGTCTCTAGCTCTTCACCTGTCTCTCAGTGCATCAGCCACTCAGAGCTGCCCGGTGTTGCCGCCCCTTCAATTAATCCATCCTCCTCCGAATGGGATGTGGGAAACCGTCCCCCTGGTGGTGGTGGTGTGTACTGCTGGCCCTCTGGTGGTGTTGGTGTGTTTTGATGGCCCTCTGGCGGTAAAACTATGTACTGGTAGCCCTCTAGTGATCGTGGCGCGTACAGATAGCCCTCTGGTGGCGGTGCTGTGCACTGCTGGCCCTCTGGTGGCGGTGCTGTACACTGCTGGCCCTCTGGTGTGGCGCTATGTACTGCTGGCCCTGGTGTTGTGTACTGCTGGCCCTCTGGTGGTAATGGTGTGTACCACTTGGGCCAAATGCTCTGCAGTACTAGGGTTACATTAGCCTATCCCTAAGCGTTCTCCTTTCATCGTGCTAGCCCACGTTTTCATCCATGTATACCTTACGTCTCTCATTTTCAGCTAACGTCGTCTCCTCTCCGTTTTCATCGGTCGTCCGAGTCTAAGCGAGCTTAAAATCACAGGGTGACGTTGAAGAGTGTTTGGGTCGGCAGGCTGCACGGAGTCGCTCTGCCTCAACTCCTCGTCTCCTCTCCTCCGTCGTAGCCCGCCAGAGCCAAGCCGAGCCGGGCTGGGCCCAGCCCACCCACACTCTCGCCCACGTGACGGCGAATTAAAAATTGCGTTTCATCTCGGCCGCCCACTTGATGACGCCATGGCCGGGGTGACGTGCGCATCGCCTCGTCCCAGCTCTGGTCGGGCCAAGCAGGAGGAAAGATGTACCCCTCACACACCCGCCACATTACAATGATGACGATAGCAACACGTCAACAGTTTTACGAGCAGATATTGCTCGAGGTGTACTGCCCACCTGCGTCCATCCATCCTTCCTGCTCTTGGCAAGACTCCTAAGAGAGTTGCATAAACTCAAGACACTCTGGAAGGCAACAATAACCTCGCTGCCGAATGCCAGTATAGATTCACGATCTGAAGATTCACCAAAGGACTTCATTTCACTTGAGGGAGTACGCTTATATGTCACATGAAGGCGGAAATTTTGTTTTTATTATAATTCCAGATCCCTCTCAAATTATCCCAACATCGTTAATGGTATCGTTCTTCTACATAAGCTTGGATACTTTGTTTCCAACGGTACACCACTGGTGTGTTGAAAAGTACTTTAGAAACTAAACAAAAATCGTTTTCTCTCAGCAACGTTATTCCATATATCAAAGAAATTGCCCAATGGGCATCTTAAGAATTTACTGCATTTCCTAGTATGTATAAATGACATGGTCAATTCCTGTCAGCAGACCCAACTCAATCTTTTTCCTGACGACACGACTGTCGTACTGCGTAATTCAGGTCACCTCACCACTGATGTCGGTACTCAGACGGACACACTAAATTCCTGGTTTGTCCCAAAGAGATTGTTTCAAATTCTCTAAAGACCTCAGACATAACATTCTTTAGCAAGCCAAATCCTTTACCTGCCACTAAAGTTACCCTTAATGGACACAAGACTTGAATGTGCTACTATTACGAAATTCTTGGGTCGACACATCAACAATCTCAAGACTCCCTAAATGTCCCTACAGTAAATAGCAAAAACGTGTTGGGTTTAGTACTGCAGTCACCCTCTTTAAAGGATAAAAAGTTACCAAATGTCAAAGCTTTTAGTCAAGCTTTCCATCAAGCCCCATCCACACACAGGTTAAATTAAATATGAGGAACCGAACAATTTTTGATATTCTACTGGGATCAAGTACACGATTTTAGTTTCATAGCCATTTCCCGTGGTGTAGCGGTTAGCGTTCCTGACCGTGACGCATTCACGGGCCGCCCAGGGTCGAGCGCTTAGGTTCGAATCCTGGTTGCGGCAGTCGGTCCACAGTCAACCCAGCTGTTCATCCACCCTTATGGGTTGGTCGATAAAATGGGTACCTGGCTCAGGCCAGGGTATATATATGTATAGAGTTAATGGGATGGCCTTGATTAGCGCCTCAGGCGCCCGTGCCGTCTCGGCTAACATAAAAAAAAAAAAAAATCGTGCCAACTGATCTCAATAGACTCTTCTCGACGATTCCAGCAGCTTTTGTCGTCATAACCAACTCTAGAGACTGTCATACCTCACTTCATATGTTGTCCTTATAAACATCTTTAATCGTCATATTGAACTTGTCAGATCCTCTTTTGTTACTTCAGATCGTTTTCAATAGCTTCCTAACTCATGTGAAACAACTACTAAGACAGTTGTCAAAATTCTCAGACCGTCATTATCAGTGTCTTAGATCGACATAAACGACTTTAAATGAAAGTCTTTACTAACTCTTAAAGCTCCCTCACCAACTGCCAAAATTCTTCCTACTGACTTCCATACAATCCGACTATTCCAGCAGACTTTCATCGTCATAACCAGACTGTCATGACTAATTTCATATTCAACTTTTACAGATCGTATTTAGATAATTTTCAAATCATTTTCAATACGCTCTCTTCGTATTAAACAAGTGCTAAGACCGTTTTCATAAATTCTCGGATCTTCTGGGCATAGTCCAACAACTTTTCTCGTCATAACCAACTTCAGGGACTGTCATAATTAACTTATCAGATCCTCTTTAGTTACTTTTCATATAGATTTCATTAGGTTCTCAATTCATAAGCAACTGCTAACACCGTTCTCATAAATTGACAGATCGTCGTTATCAGTGGGTTAGATTGTCATAACCAACTACCAGAGTCGTAACAACTGACATTAATGGAATCTTCTCGACTATTCCAACAATTTTTGTCGTCATAAGCAACTTTACAGACTGACCTGGCTAATTTCATATCTGTCCTTAAAAGCACCTCATATCGTCATATTCAACTATTCATATCCTTGTGATCATTTTCATTAGTTTCTCAATCTATGTTAAACAACTTTTACGACCGTTTCATAAATTCTCAGATCGCCATAAGCGACTTGAATAATCTTTCCTAAATTCTGAGAGCCTCATCATCAACTGACCTCTATAGAATCTTCTCGATTATTCCAACAACTTTTGCCGTCATAACCAACTTTAGAGACTTTCATAACTAACTTTTCAGATCCTTTTGAGATGCTTTTCAAATCGATTTCAATACGCTCTTAAAGGATAATAAACATCTGATAAGACTTATTTTCATAAGTTCTCAGATTGTTGCTATCATAACCGACTAAAATGATCTTTACTAATTTCTCAGAACATCAACTGCCAGAATCGTACCAACTGACCTCTGTAGAATCTTCAAGACATATTCCAACAACTTTTGTCGGCATAACCAACTATAGAGACTGTCATAACTAACTTCATAATCAACTTGTCAGATCCTCCTTAGTTACTTTTCTGGTCGAATTCATCAGGTTCTCATTTCATATTAAACATCTGTTTACTCCGTTACATAAATTCTCAGATCGCCGTTATCAGTGGGTTAGATCGTCGTAAGACTTGAATGATCATCTTTTCTAAATTCTCCGAGCGTCATTCTCAAATGATCTTTATAGAATCTTCTTGACTATTCCAACAATAGTCAATGCTAATGTATTAATGGTACACTAGGGTAACTGAGTTGGAGGCTGTCTACTTAGAGGGAATGCTAGCAGTTCCTCAAGGGACTATTTATTAAAGATCTTCAAGAGGTCTTTGGGTGTACGTAGTACATAATACTTTCTCTCACATAGTTGACAAATGTAGCATATCCTTGGTTAAGTTGTCTTGGATAAGAATTTCTTCAGAGCTGTGGCTGTATAAGGTCTTTTTTCATTTCAGCCTAGTGCAACAGTTCAATAGATGTCATAATGAAACTGTAGTAAGTCCCGTTTGTAGAAATCCCTGTGTCATAAGTTGTACATTTCGGTTTCCACGTGTCCTAGGTCGTCTCTATAGGTTTCCATGTGTCCTAGGTCGTATATATGGGTTTCCATGTGTCTTAGACCTTATCTATGGGTTTCCATGTTTTTCATGTCCAATCTGTAAGTTTCCATGTGTCCTAGGTCGTCTCTATAGGTATCCATGTGTTACAGGTCGTATCTATTGGTTTCCATGTGTCCTAGGTCGTCTCTATAGGTATCCATGTGTTTCAGGTCTTATCTATTGGTTTCCATGTGTCCTAGGTCGTCTCTATAGGTATCCATGTGTTTCAGGTCGCTATCTATAGGTTTCCATGGGTCCTAGGTCGTATCAGTGGGTTTCCATATGTTCTATAAGCTTTTCTGTGTCTAAAGTCATATATGGAGATTTTTTCGATTTACTGGGTTTTATGAAATCTTTTGACATTAAGAAACAGCGAGACCTGGAAATCTAGATCTATTTTTTTCTGTATTTCCTCTGGCATTCAGCTGGCCATGAGTTACCTTTCTATAGCACATCCCAGTTTCGTTTCACTCACGCGAATGAGTTGCAATTCACTCCTTACAGATTAAACAGAACTATGATCGGTAAAACATTCAGAGAGTTGGTAGTCTTTGGATCCTTCTGTGGAAATTCCGCAGCACTCCAGTCATGTTTGAAAAATCTTTTGTGGAGAACTGTAGTTGACTTAGGGTAATAATGATGAATTGCTAGCTGGAGTGACTCATCCTCCACTTCTCTGTTAACCAGAGTAGAATCAAAAGCCTTCCGATATAATTGATTCTGCTTGCATCACCTCTCTTCACCTTCTCTTTCCGTAGACTGTGATGTTGCTCTCATCTATTTCCAAATAACATAGATTTTTTACATTTTTGTAAATATGTAACTCAGTACAGAAATAAATAGACCACTTACAAATACATTGTGTTAAGAATGACCAAGTTCTGAGATTTTATGGCAATTTGGAGTCATATTCTTCAAAATTTTTAGACTGCTTATGAGAATTACAATTTTGAAAAAATTATTATTTATTTTGCGTTACTGAAGACATGAAAAAAATATTTACGTTTTTGTTATATACATATATTTTTTTTTGTCAACCGTTTTCTATTTCATGTTACAGGGAAAATTTACCTCTGTCAGCAAGATAATCAATTATTTTTCATCGTTAACCTTTGATAGATTTTTTTTATGATAGATGAAATATTATTTAATTACTCCATGCATAAAGAATATCGGCGCGTGGATATGAAGAGAGCAGGGCTTCCATGCTATAGGTGAAGTACTCAGAGAGGAAATGGAGAGGAATAAACGGAACACAGTGCCAATTTGATAGAGGGCCGAGAGAATTCAAGGCAAATGACATAATTGTAGAAGACTCAAGATCCACAAGGGAGCAGTAGGTGTCTTTTGGTAATGCAGGAGGCACAAACTCCACCATGGTTGGAGGCGATAATATAGATTGTAGTTGGAGATCTAATAGTGCAGAAGGAAAGTGGCCTTAGACACTCAGACTTCAGAAAGAAGAAAAAGATCAAGGCAGGAGGTAAACAGATGCTTGTTCAACAGAGGGAAGGCTAGAATCAAAACCACAATTTCGCAGAAATGGATAGAAAAGGAGTCGGGTGTCGGATCTGTATCCATGGAAGTAGGGTGGATGCCAGTCGCCTGATGGTGGTCAAAAAAGAAACAAAAATTGGAATCAATCTCCAGTGTGTTCATCAAGGCTTCTCTCCTGGCCTTGAGAGGGCATTACAGGCGCGTTGGAAGGCCTCGACGAGATCACACCTGAGGCAAGGCACTTCATCATTCGTGTCGCAGGTATGGCTGAGCCCAAACGCCTTATGGGCATTATCGCCTTGATGTGTGCTGTACAAGACAGTCATTTTTCCCCTGTTTTGGCGAAGCATTATCATAGTGGTGGTTGGAAGATACTCCTCTGCTGGGACATTTTCAGGTACGCGCTTGGGCAGGGGGACTGGAGACTTGGTCAGGGGCAAAGGTATCGGCCTAGGGATCCGGTACTTACTGCTCTCTGTTGTAGCCAGTGTTGGGTTCTTGTCTGCCACTACCGGCACGCATGCTGAACTAAGGCTGCATTTCTCCCATACTTTAGGGAGAAGTGAAAAGATTATGTCCCACTCACTCACCACAGATCTGCCTCGGTAGGGCACCAATGCAGTTGTGGTCGGGGTGTAGGGGACAACACTTTGGTCCAACTTGGGGACTGATCCTGCAGCAGTACTGAAGGCGTAGGGGACAATTCTCTGGTCCAGCTCGGGGACTACCGGCGCCCACGCTGAACTAAGGCTGCATTTCTCCCATGCTTTAGGGAGAAGTGAAAAGATTATGTCCCAATCACTCACCACAGATCTGCCTCGGTAGGGCACCAATGCAGTTGTGGTCGGGGTGTAGGGGACAACACTTTGGTCCAGCTTGGGGACTGATCCTGCAGCAGTACTGAAGGCGTAGGGGACAATTCTCTGGTCCAGCTCGGGGACTACCGGCGCCC
>JAYMFT010404019.1:0-18722 GCA_038088735.1 Panulirus argus | reverse complement strand
TATTTAAATTGGGGCCTGGCCTTGATGTGGACTTTTGTCTGTGACTGGAGCCTTCAAAAAAAAAAAAAAAAAAAAAAGAGAGAGAGAGAGAGAGAGAGACCAGTATTTCAATTATATTTCATTATCAACTAAAGGATCTTACTGTCACTCTTAAGAGATAAATGAGTAAGTACCCCTCTAAGGCAGATGTAAGTTCCTCTTTTACACTGAGGCTGCAACTGAGGATGAGGTTACATCCCTGGACAACATTGTAAGTTGAACCACTGAAACGCGTTATACGGTATTTATGTTCCTGACCAAATATTTTTTCAATGCAACCCTTATGGATGGATTATACTGTAACTGAAACAACTTTGCATACTGCCAGGTACAGTACAGCATAACATTCTCTATCATGGTGTGATTTAGATTATATCTAATAAAAACTTATAGAAAAAGGTCCTCTACTGAAACATGGTAATGAGAGCTTTAGGTGTTTCTGGAGTGCTATTGGGGAGACTAAGGGTTACTTGAAGGGAGGGTACCTGCCAACCTACAAGTACACACAACGAAGGTCTGCCAAGATGGCAAGGCTAGTGCACTGCATTCACATCTCAACCTGTATGTTGGATGTTACTATTTTTCTCAACCATCACTCCTCCACTCAATATATCTTGTTTGTTGTATGATGCTGTTTTTCAGGTGGCTACTTCCCTGGCATAATTGTCTGTTTCAGGCTCATCTAGTGATGTCTTCATTTATGAGTCACTCCATGTTAATATCTTAGTTCTCCTGGTATTGCATTAAATAAGGGTTCTAGCTTCTTTGCTGGGCATTCATATATATTCATTTGGTGCCTTTTACTATATTTCCTGGTACTACCTTTGATTTAACAATGCTTTATCTACCTTACTGAGTTGCTTTCAGCTTTAGGATGTTATCCTTTACACCTTCTATGTGTTGTCAGGCATGTATTACTATATATTTTTCTCTAAGAGAAGTATTGAAAAACCAATCCCTATCAGGTTATGAGTCGCCTTACTGGTCTTTGTAGGTCAACTAAACTCAGTTTATGGGAAGGATGACCTTAGAAGGAAGAAAAAAAATGTGTGTGGTGAACTTGATTCTGCCAGGATGTCTTGAAATCTCACTTGAAGACACTTTCTTGCTTCCAAACAAGACCATGGGCCTTTGCTTCCTGGAGCAACTTTGTACCCCTGATTATTTACTCATTGAGGAAAAATATCACCTGGAAAAATGATAGTAAAAATATCCCTAAACACAAAGACAGTAAGCAAAAGTTGCATCCCTCTTCTCTCAATATCATGGGGTAAGTGAGGTGGCAAATCTTGTCATCTGATTTTTCTGGCTATACCATGCTGCCAAACATATGATATCCCCACCAAGAGCCAGTACAGTAATAGGATTTGCTCCACAAATACAACCTGATGCATGAAAGTCTTATCATACCAGTGAATGGTAATCAAGGGAATTACTTTTTTTTTCTGTTCATGATCATTTTTTCCTAAAGGTGCTTCATATTTGATGTGTTCTACTTCCATGCTGTTTCGTGTAAAAAAAGGCCAAGCAGTAATGATATGCTTTCCCCTCTTGATCGTGCATGTTTCATTACAAGCTGATAAAAGAAGTTTTGCACAAATTTGACGACTTTGTATTTCTAATCTCTCTGTCTCCAAAATCATCTATGTTCTCCCAGTCTGTGTCCTTGTAATTGAAATCCCCATTATAAGTAACTTCTCACCTTTATCATAGCAGTATCTCAATGCCTCAAACACCATCCTGACTGTTCCTTCAGTGTTATCAATCTGGCCTGGCCACTGTAATTCGTTGGAGGATTGTATACTAATAGTACCACCGTACAGTTTCTTCCCACAGCAATCTTACCCATTATGTGCTGTTTAAAGGTGTTATATATCGATATCTCCTGGGATGTTATGGTATCCTCTTCTCTATCCCTCATTGTTGTTGTGTACCCTTCTGGTCATTATAGGCTAAACTTTAGGTCCTCTATCTTCACCACTCCAGTGATACTGAGGTTGCTATATCTGATACAGCTTTTATATTCTAGTTCCTTACCACTAATCCATATGCTTTAGTATAAAGGACCTTCAATATGGCACTTACTATAGGCTAGTTTTGTCCTAACTGTGATGTTCCTTCCCCTGGCTCTATCTAATCCCTCATTTTTAGCCTTTAGCCAGTTTTCTCGAACTCTTTGAATTCCTCCCTTTTGGCAAGTTCATATGACTGTCTCAGCATCCACTGACTATACAACTCCATGTGGCATATGACTGTCTCAGCATCCACTGACTATACACCTCCATGTGACTTTTTCCTAGTGTCCCCATTCTCCTGACTTACTTTGCTTTATGACTGTATATGTCAGTTCCAATGTGTCTAGTAACTCTCTGTTTTGGTCATGTTCCCATACTTTTTTCTTCATTGTCTAGATGATGTTAATCTTCCAGCCCAACAAATCATACAGAATTTTGCCTAATGATAACCCCTCATCCCTGTGCAACTTCATTCATTTGTAGGGTGTTCCATCTTTCTGTTATTTCCCATAATCTTGTTATGTCACTGTCTTGACATCTGACTTATCTAAAATCTGCTTTTTCATTGTTTCACAACAGTCTTAAACTGCCTGTGCCCTTTTAAGTCTTCCATCGATCATATCACATACTTCAGTTTGTATCCTGTTTCTGACTGAACAAAACTTTTTTTTTCTTTTTTCTTTTTTTTTTAATCCTATCCAGTACTCCATAATGCCAATATCCTTTGGAACTCTTAGCATCCCCACACCTTAGTACCTCTTCAGTTTCTTCAGCTCTGTAGTTTTCTTCATGTAGCATCCTTTCTCTGACTATAAACACAGCCTCTTTGACAATCCTGTACAATATTCCACTCCTCCTACTTCCTTCTGGATCTCCAGATTTCAGTTCCCAAGCTTTATTGTTTTGTTCTGCCTCAGAATCAGCTTTAGGTTCTTTCTTGTCATCCCTGTCTTATCTGAAGTGGTCTTCCCCTTGGTAATAACTTTTCCAGTTCACTAACTTTGCTGTCAAGTTCTCCAACTGTTTTACACAGTTCCTTTACTTCTACTGCTTTCTGGCAGTCTTTATGTTCCTGACTATATCCTCCAGTGTTTTCACTTTTACCTTAACATGGCAAATGCTTTGGATAAGCATATCTACAACTGCTCTCAGTTGCTTTTCTGACATTTGAAAAAGCATCAAAATCATCATCATCTTTCATGTACAAATTTCCATTTTCTTCCTTTTGCCATGCTGTTATTTGACTAAGCTGGATTAGTTTTGGCTAAGATTAGTTAACTGGGTCTCTGTACAGTCAATTGGGTAAGCTGAGTAGCTAGTCTACTTTTTCTCCATTCTGGCTTTTGAAAGACACAATTATCTTGATTGAAGCAAGTGACTTGGCTTAAAGGTGCTCCCCAATTGTCTATGAAGAGTGATTAACCCCATACTACATCCTGCCTATATCAGGCACTCCTAGGAGACTACACTCAGCCCATGTGGGATGGGTTTACATTGCACAAGCCCTATATCATTGCTTTTCTATGCTCTCATTTGTCGAAGTCTTGATCTTCTTTCTGGGGATTTAGAGCTGTTTTGGCTCTTGTTATAAACATAATATAACCATCTCAGTTGGATAATTAGCGATTATTGGACAAAGGATAGAAGAGGCATGGCCATATGATGGTATTTTTTGTGATTGCAAGTGGAAGGAGACATGCAGTACATACTCAGATAAAGCAAAATTAATTAATATTTTTCTTCTTTTAAACATGTTTGCCATTTCTCACATGAATGACTTAGTGTCAAGAGCAGATGCCTGAGTCTTAGAAGAAAAAAATCCTTGCATGACTTCTTGCTACGTTCCTTCTTTTAGAAAGTAATATGTAAGGAGGGAAAGATTTCCAACCCCCTACTTCCATCCCTCTTAATTGCCTTCTGGGCAGTATTCTTTCTCCTCTATCCCTAGGGAGAGGGGATAAATACATTATTATATACATGAATAGCAATATATTAAGTGATTTGTAAGTGAAATACTACATAGAAAAAAAGAATGAAAAGAAAATATCTTTTTTCCTGCTTGAATATGCCATTGCCATATCAAGTATTCCTCAGGTATTACAATGTTAATTCATGACAAACACACTTAAACTCAGGCATCATATATCTTGTTGCAGTTTTCAGAAAATTTGCAAAAATTAGGCAATCAGTGTGAATACATGCAAAACTGACTAAAATATCTTGAAAGGTTAAAAATACTGGGGATTGAAGGGAGGGAATAATTGAGGAATCTAGAAACTAATGTAGCACCAGCTCAAAATGTCTCTTCCAGGTCCTGGCCCTGGGTCACCAAGCCACTCAGCTTCATGGATCTCCTTTAGCCAAATTACTTGATTAGGAGTGAAACCTAGCCAATGTTTTCTTAAAACTGGTGTGAAAAATGCATGAGTGAAAGTATGGATTCTGGACCCATATACAGTGGTATACTTCAGTGTTGTCCAAACTGGGGTATGTGTACCTCTGGGGGTATGCAGCATTGTTCAAAAGAATATGAGAAGATAATGAATTTTTTTTTTAACTATCACATATGGGCCATATGGCATTTTGGATCTGTAACTTTACTGAGCATATGTAGGTGTGCATGAATGATTGTTTAAGAATGTAGAATAATTGAATAAACACAACACTTATGCAGTTTTCAACTTAAGTGAATAACAAAAGAGAGCAAGAATTAAAATAAGAAAGAAACTGAGGGGAGATGGGAGTAGGGGGAGGGAGAGGAAACAGGACAGGATGAGTACAGGAACAGTGCTGAACTCCTCACTCGAGTCACTCTTGCTCAGTTTCATCTTAGGAGTGAAAGTGTGAACATCTCTTTCAAATTCTTAAGTTAGCTTAAAGACACAGTTATTCTTTAACAGCAAGAAATATGGATAGAAGGTTGAAACATGATGGCTGTAGCAGATACAGCAGCAATGCAAGTGAAGAATATTAAGGAGCTGTGAAGAAAAAGAAAACAGACCTGTCTAAATATCAGCAATACAAGGAAGATTATGTACTTTTTGGATTTACTTCTACAAATCTGATCTTCCGGAAGCTTTGTGCTTCTTTTATGGAGAAAGACTGGCCAACAGTAGCATGAAACCAGCTCACCTCCAACATCACCTTAACAAAAACATGTGTCATATTGGTAAACTGTCAAGAGTTTTTCAAAAGAAAACTTTCTGATTTTAAGTGTTCCCAGACAACAATTAAGAAAGCCTTCACAACATTAAGCAAAGCTCTGGAAGCATCCTTAGCTTTATCTTTATTAGTTGCCAAAGCTAAAAAGCCATTTAACACAGCTGACAAACTGATATTGCCAGCTGCAGTTGTGATGGCTGAAAAAATGCTAGATAAAAAGGCAGCTGACTAATTAAAGGCTGTTCCTTTGTCACATCAATCTGTCTGTTGAAGGGTAAATGAAATTAGTGCAGTTATTATTGATCAAGCTGTGAATATGCTGAAAACAAGCTAGTCTTTTTCACTTCAACTTGTTGAATCGACTGATGTCAGAGGACAGGCTCAACTTGTCTCATTTGTGAGATACTCTGATGGAGATGATATACATGAACATGTACTTTTTTGCAAAAAATTAGAATACACAACTGGGGAAGACATTTTCAATGCCATTAATCAGTTCTCTGAAAAAGAGCTTGATTAGAAATCTTGCATTAGCGTATGTACAGATGCTGCTGCATCCATGACTGGGAAAGTGAAGGGACTTGTTGCATGGACTAAGAAGGAAAATCCTAATATGGAGTGGACCCTTTGCATCATTCACAAAGAATCATTAGCATCCAAAAAATATGAGTTCAGATTTGCATGGGATATTGAATGATGGTGTCAAAGTAATCAATTTCATTGTCAAGGCCACTTAATGCTTGCCTGTTTCTCAGACTATGCAAAAGCATAGGGTGTGAGGGCACAGAGCTATTACTGCACACCAGGTGCGCTGACTGTCGAGAGGGAGGGTACTCGCCAGCTTGTTTGAATTGTGAGATGAGGTAGGCTCCTTTATATCAGAACATGGATCTCCTTTAGCCAAATTACTTGAAAACACTACTTGGTTTGCACAACTGGCATATCTTGCAGACATATTCAGCAAACTGAATGAGTTAAATTTGTCTCTGCAGGGCAGTGATACAAACATTCTCAACTTATACGATAAAGTTGGGGGTAAAAAAAAAAAAGGGGGGGGGGGGTTGTGGAAGAAGATATGCTCAGGGGAAGATTTTACGTGTTTTTCTCTGTCAGATGCTTATTTTTCCAGTAACAACGATGAGAGAGAGACTGTAAAACCAGTTACAGTGGAACATTTGACCAACCTTATCTGTGCTTTTAAATCTTACTTTTCTGACATATATGAGAGATCTCTACAGCTGGACTGGGTTAGAAATCCATTCCTCCTATCTGAAAATAATATGAAGAAGCTTTCTATTTGCCTTCAGGAAGCACTGTTAGAAGTGTGTTCAGACGGTGGCCTCAAACTGATACTTGAAAGCTCAATCCTCACACGGTTTTGGAGATGTGTAAAGAAGGAGTACCCTGGCCTAGGAAAGAAGACTTTGGAAAACCTTCTGCCCTCTGGGTCTACCTACCTTTGTGAAGCATCTATCTCTGCACTGAGCATTATCATCACAACAGAGAAACAACCTAAAAGTAAACCTGAAACAAAAGCCTGATCACTGCAGTAGCCTCTCTATCGCACAGAATGGCAAAAATCATCAGTGAACATCAACCCCACATTTCACATTGAGATGTAAGTAATTTTCAAGCATTTTTATGTTATTTCTTTAGTCTTTATCTTTTAGTATAATGAATGACTGATTATCGTCCAGCACTCAAATTAGCGAACTTTTAATATAATTTGCACTGTCCTTCCAAATACTGAGTTTAGTCAGTCATGGGGGTACTTAATGGCAGAAGAAGGTAACAAGGGGTACAATAGGCAAAAAGGTTTTGGACAACACTGGTATACTTAATACGATATAAAGCTAATTCATGCATCAAACCTCTTGTTCTTTAAGTTTGTCATTACCTGATGATGTGGATGATCTTTGCCTTTGAAGGAATATCTTGTGTGGCCCTTTAAATGTGAGGTTCGAGGCTCTGGTGTCAGCTCTACACTTGTCAAAAACCTGTTAGGATTGCACCATAAAGCTAATAAGTTTAGAGCACCAATTTTAAAATAATAAATGAAAGAGTTACTGAGGGATTTAATGGTAACAGGAGGTAATATAAGGTCAAACTTAATTCTTACATATCAGTATTTTCAAACATGCATCTAACTAGTCATGACAAATTCTTTGTGGTACTCTACCTTTTTACATCTTAAAATTAAAAAAACTATTTTCAGTGCAGTGAAACCTTCACCATTAACTTTGGAAAATCTTAATGCAGTGCACAAAAATAACTTCTCTCCTACAAACAAAGCCCTGTAAGAAGCTGGGATGCCATTTGTTCGTTTTGGTTGAAAACTATTCAAGACTATCTACGACAATTCATCCCTCTTCAGCCATCATAAAACACATGAGACACAGATGCTCATTCACAGGACTCAGCTATCATACAATAACCCTACCTAAGCCTATGTTATCATCATGTGGAATCTACTTCCTTATTCTTGCCTGAAGATGCAGTTTCTTTACCAGTCTCCCATGTGGCACACTGTCAGATGTAGTCCAGATACAGAAAATCCCCCAATCTTCTTACAAGTAAAAACTTCCAGTACAGCATAAATAGGTAATTACATACTTTATTATGTGGAAGACACTATTGCCCCAATACCATAGAGATGGAAGAGGTAGGAGGCCTTAGAAAGCACTTAAATATCTAGAAAAGATGAAGAGAATCCTAACAAGTTGTGACCCATTTAAGGCTCGTGTCCTGATGAAATTTCTCCATTCTCCATATGACCTGAAGATAAGTGTACATACACCAGAGAATCCTCTTGATATGTTGATCAAATTGTTGCTGGAGTGGAAGAGGGCCTGTCTTTGAGGAACGAGACCAGGAAGATGTGCTAAATTATAGACCAGTCTCCCTAATGAGCATGGTCTGTAAAGTACTGGAAAAGATAATCAGAAAGCATGAAAGGAAAGAAAAAGCAAGAGGATTCTTGCAAAGGAGAATCTACCCAAGTCAGACACAGCACTGTTTCAGGGAAAGATCATGTGTAATGAACCTCTTAGATTTCTTTGAGAAAATGAGCTCCATTTCAGAAAAGAAAAGATGAGTGGACTGTTTGTAACTGGAGTACCAGAAAGTATTTGACAATACATTACATAGGAGGCTGGTAAAGAAGTTGGATGTTCAGGCTGGAATAAGTAGAGTACATGAAAGGATAACAGATTATGGAAGGATACAAAGGACTTATGTTAGGGGAGCCTTCTGAAAATGAGTCAGTCACCAGTGGTGCACATGAAGGATCTGTCATGACCATTGTTCTTCTTGGTATGTGTAAAGATAAATGACTCGTGGGTAGGACTGGACTTCAATGTGTTTGCAAATGACGCCAAGGTCATGAAGGTAAAATATCGGGAGAATTTCATTCCCTTACAAGGGGACCTATACAAGCTTCAAAGTTGGTCTGATCCATGACTGATGAAATTCTACTTAAGTAAACTAAACATAATAAGGATGGGACACTGTGGAAGATGGCATGAATTTAAATATTATTTAGCCTCCTAACCTCTCCCCAGAGTCCCACATTAAGAGAATGGTAAAGATGACAAACAGTCTGCATGCAAATATATTATAATAGCACTGAAGAATATGGATAAGAAAATGTTCAGTAAGCTGTTTCCATCCTACTTTAGGCCAAAACTAAAATATGCATCTTAAGTTTCATCACTGCACTCAAAGAAGCACAAAGAACTAAGAGAAAAGGTCCTGAGGAGGGCAACAAACATGATAATAAAATTAAGAAAGCTCAGTTACAGGGAAGTGTTAGGGGCCTTAAATTGTCCACCATGGCAGAAAGAGGACAGAGGGTTGACCTGATCACCATCTTTTAAATTTTTAACCAGTCTGATGATTTCAGCAGTGAGCAACAATTTGAAAGGACATACCACGAATTTAAGCAAAACATTTGTTAGGAAATATGTAAGAAGTACTTTTATTGCATAATAGTAGTAAATGAATGACAAAAGTTTAATGTGGACAGCATTCAGAAGTTTAAAAAGTTGTATGATAGAAAATGTTCAAGAGATGGGGCTTCACAAGTGTAAACCTTCCTCCTTATACAGTAAAAATAGCAATTACATACACACACACACAGGCTCACAGACACACATTCCTGTCCTATATTTTCTGAAGGTGACCTAATACAGTCTTTATAAGAGTTTAAGAGATCCAGTACTTTTGGTACTAAGACAGATTTTTCTTATTACAAAAGGCTTTCATTCATAAAGTAAAAGAAATGATATAGAAATAGCAATCATTTTCTATGTGACTGACCACAAGAAGTGTTATCTATTTGACATTTTCGGAAGTGTTCACCAGTTTTCAGCTCATACACAAAACAGTTCGCTAAAAATATACATAAGAACTTACTTTTGGTTTTTATGACTAAGTCTTAGTGAATGCTTGAGCTTACCTCACTGTTTACTTTTCATCCCTGACTTATCTTATTTTTTCTTGCATAATGACAGTCTACCAATGAGTTTACTTCACTATTTACATTTTATATTTTTTCTTACTCTATATTTTAGTTAATATACTAGTTTACTTTACTATTTACACATTTCCATTGCCTTCGGACCACAAAAACATGAGTGACCCTTGTTGGAGGACTGCAGTGGCCACAGGAGGTGCTGTATTTGATTCTGTAAGGCTCCCATTCTCCCCATTTTCATCACTCTCATCGACAGATTACACTTCAGTCTAACTTTTCTCATCAGTTATGTCAATAGGCTGAGAAAAATGTCCCTTCTCATTTGATATTTTATCTAAAATTTGTAAAATTTTAGATGATGCAAGCATTCTTGAATATTTGTATGGGTGGAGGTCTTCTTGGGGAATGACAACATACTCCATGAAGTTGATGCATGACTTTCCACTATGATAACACTAGGGATACTGAAGTCTGTAGGCATCTCCACTGACTTACCCTTATTTGAACTGTCATCAATAAGCAGCATATAAAGTGTCAAATGCTAACAAAATTTAACTTGGGGTGAGAAACCACACTGCTCGTTTGAGGACAATGGCACTGATAGGGTTAAGGACGTATCATTGGATGAGATGAGCTGAGGTGGCCTTTGACATTCGACAAGCACATCTAATCAATGATACATGTTTAGATCTGGCTGCTCTTCCTTGCATGGCTTTGAGCATGCTGCCATCATATGGAGGTAGTCCAGTACAAGGATCAATTGTAATTAAGGGTAGGTCCTTTCTTTCCCTTTTCTTTGGATTTTGTTTCAAGTACATCGTCCTTCAAGCATGTGTTCTCTCAGGTGCTCATAGGGCTCCATCTATTGGTGAGAAATATAAATTTCAAAGGATAAAAAACCATTTCTTCACAGTAGGCAAAACCGTATAAGCATCCATTTACTTTCTGTGCCTTCCTCCCCATCTCTTTCTATGTTGAAAAACAATTCCTTGCTTTTCGACATTATAATAACAGGACCCACGCACAACCACCAACAGTCACTTAACACTACCTCATCTCCATGCTATGATGTCATACACCTAAGCAAGTTACTGTATGGTTACTGACTCTTGTGAAAGGACATCTGTCAACCTCATCTATTTAACGATGGCCGAAGGGAGAGAACCTCACTTTATCAAGTTCTGTCTGTGGTCATAGGGCTCTGTCTACAGTTGAAAAATGGTTTTCATCCTTGAAACCTAAATTTTTCTTTAAATGGTTGTAACTTTATGACAAAAATATCTTCACTGATGTACACAAGAAATATACAGTGACAGGATAAACATCCAGTCAGACTCATACAATGTCAATAAGTACTTTAACAATTCTGAGTATTACATAAGCTAAGGTCATGCCAATAATTTCTGTCAAGGAGGAAGCTACTTATATCATAATTGTGGTGTAAGAGATGTTTACTCAGCTTTCAGTTACTAATTAAGAAAGAAAAAGTAATTTGCAACTATTATATCTGTATGAATGATATCAAAATCATAATGGCCAGACATAACTCATATTCTGCACTGATGTTTGTGCTAAAAATTTATGTTTCATTAAAAGTAAGCTCATCATCCTAATCTTATACTTACATTCTAAACTATCAAATCTAATGTCAGTTCACTGTTTAAAATGATGTTTAAGACAAAGAAATACATATAATTACAAGAGGAGAATAGCTGAGGAAAATATGAGAATAAGACAACTACCATACTGTTTGTATTACTTACCTAACATGACCCGTATGCCCATATGGTATACCAACCATGTTTAGGGGTGCTTGGACATGGTGAGTATTATGAGCAAGATGGGGCAGTGGCACTGTGATAATAACTCCAGCACTTGTTCCCACCCAAAGCAAGTCCTTACATGCTAACAGTGATGTCACGCGTAAACATGCTGCTTTATGCTGTCTGATGATGTCGTCACAACCTGAGAAATACCATACAACATAATTATCTAAACAAATTTTACCTCCTGTACTGAGCATTAAATTGTTTTGGAACAACTGAAATTAATTCACCTATACTAAACACAATTATTTCAAAAATATATTGATTTTTCAGGAAATCAGGAGGAGTTGCATTAATATCATGATGATAAAAACCATTAATTCATTCAAAGTGTTAGATTAGGCAGCTGATATGACATTGTAAATTGAGTTGCAACTACTACCATTTCCTCCTGAAAGCTATAACCTAAAGCTTATAACCTGAAAACAATGTGAGCTATGCTTATCTTTTGAAGGCATGTGTGCTTGAACACAAAGTAAGCCATAAACCACTTACCATTCCCTATTCAACAAGGCTGGGGTGCAGATGTCCTGCAGTTTTACTTCAGCTAAGATGTTTATGCTGATAGTACTTAAATCAGCCAGCCTCTTCAAGGCAAACTATACAGCCATTAATGCATGAAGTGGCATCCCATGCTTTGTTACCAAATGCTACAGCCTAATATTTTTTACATACACAGTTCAGTATGTGTAGAGATATCCATGATGCCTGAACAAGATTTACATCCTCATGTTATGTTATAATTCATGAAGTTGTGACGCTCTTATAAGATCATAAGTATTAGTAATGAAAACCCTCTGGAATCATGTCTATTTTTGACAAGAACACATCCAAAATTACCATTAATCTTACTTTGCTTGAGAGTACTCCTGGAATATCTCATATACCAGACAGTGGCACAGATTAAATTAAAGGGCATGTACCATTTGTTAACACTGTTTCACCCAACTGAGTTGCACACAGTTTTATTTCAATATACAAATAATGCTTTTGTGCCAGCAACCAAAGTTCAACTGACCTATGGTGGTGTCATGAGATGGTTAAGGCTTCCTTACATAGCAAATACACATGATTTCTTCAGTTACCCTTCAGCAAATAGTGAGAGGATTTCCAGTGGACCACTAAGTGTAGATGAAATAGAGCAGTATTTGCTACATAGCTATGAGAGGTCTATGATACATTGAAGAATTCTTTTTCACTTATACCTATAGATATATATAACTAACTGTAAACCCTAAGTGGAAATAAAAAACTTACCCCTGCCATACACTTCAGTATCCTCTACTCACAGATCCTCACACCACCAACAAATAGACAAAACACATAAACAGTGAAATAACCGGACAAGCACTAAACAACCACCCTCTCATCTCAGTCTAAACTCTTGCTTTCCAGACATACATCCCTCAGAAGCCACACACCCCCAGAGAAACATGAGTTATGCTGTCCCATCTGAAGTGTGAGGGAAGGATAAGATTTTTATTTCTGTTGCTGGATGTGTTTGGTGATAGAGTGGCAGATGTAGGGTGTTTGGGTTGGGGTGGTATGCAAAGTGAGAGAGTCACGGCAAGTGGTGTCTGGTGATAAGAGAAGCGTTGGTGAAAGCCTTGTGTAAGATGAAAGTGGCAAGGCAACTGGAGTGGATGGTATTGCAGCTGAATTCCCTAAGGGGACGACTGTGTTGTTGATTGGTTAGTTAGGATTTTTCACCTCACAGCGAAGAGCCTGAGGAAGGGGAACAAAGGTGGGTGTACCTGGTAAGATGCATGAAAGAGTGGTGAATGAGAGGGTGACGGCATGCACAGACCATCAGATTGGGGAGGAACAATGTGGCTTCAGAAGTGGCAGAGGATGTGTGGACCAGATGTTTGCTTTGAAGAATGTGTGAGAGAAATACTTAAAGAAATAGATGGATTTCTATGTGGCATTTATCGATGAGGAAAGCATATATGATAGAGATGCTCTGTGGAAGGTGTTACACGTGTATGTTGTGGAAGGATAGATATTAGAAATGAGGAGTTTTTATCAAGAAGGTAAGGTGTGTATGTGAGTGGGAAAAATGAAGGGAGAGTGGTTCCAGTTGAAACGTTCTATGGCAGGAGTGTGTGATGTTACCATGGCTATTTGATTCATTTAAGGATGGGGTCGTGAGGAAGGTTAAGTGCAAGGGCCTATTCTATGTCATTTCTAAAGTAAGATTAAATGAAAATAAACACAATGTTCGAGAAGGGGTTGTACTACTAAACTGAAAAGAGCGTGGGTTAGTATTCTTTTCTCTGTGGTCTGTCCCATAAGCATGAGATACAGTATTTAAGAATTTTGGGGACAGCACCTTCTTACCCTTAGTATGTCCAGTCAGGAAGCACTAGCCTTCGCTCACCCTACTGTAAACACTCACTGTGATTACAGAAGCTTGCTTGTTTTGAACCTGTCCTTGGCTACCTAGTGACTGACACTAGAACAATGTCATTGATTTATTCACTTCCTGCCAATCAGAGTTCAGAATTTTCTAAGATTGTGAACAGTAAGGATGAGTTGCTACCAAACCAGTTTGGTCCATCCCATGGACCAGCCTCATTTTTCTTTCTTTTTATGTTCATTACTTAGTCTTTATGGTCATCCCTACAGGATTCTATATTTTTGTATGTTGTTTTCATATTTTTTGCTATTTCCCATGTTAACAGATTAGCGTTAGGAGCAGATGAAGAATGGCCTTATTTTATCACATCCACTCTCTAACTGTTGTGTAAAATGCACCAAAACCTGTTCACAACCAGGCTCTACAGACCTTTCCGTAGTTTCTCCTGGCTGCTCCATATGCCCTCATTCAGCCCACTGACATTATATCACCTCTTGTATACAATATCCCTCAACTTTGCTTTGTCCCATGCATGCCTATCACTCTCTTACATGTTCAGGCCCCAATAACTGAGAGAATATTTCACTCCATCGCATCATCTCATCCTCAGCACCTCCTTCCTCCACCTCTGATATTTGCCATTCTCTCCTCACACATTCTCCTCATACATCCTCACCAATTCAGCACCCCCCCCCCCATCACCTCTCTCATCCATACTCTTCTTACTACCATATCTCTTTCTCATCTTGTCATTTCTTACCTGATGAACCCTCTCCACACCATATATTGTCCTCAAGCATTTCATTTCCAACATATCTGTCCTCTTCTGTACTTTTTCATTTTGGGCCTACACCTTGCATCCATACAGCACTGTCTGACCTACAGTGCCATCAAACTTACCCATTTTTACCCATACTGACAGTAAACCTTTGCCTTCATCCCCAGCTAATGATTCACTTCAACTCCCACCGTTCATCTGCTGCCATGTCCATTACCAGGTATCCAAAACACCACACTTCCTCCAAGTTCACTCTATTCAAATTCACATTCAAACCAACCTGTATCTCTCCCTTATTAAACCTCATTATCCTGTCTTTAATTAAATTAACTCTCAGCTTCCCCTTTTAAACACTCCCAAACTCAGACACCAGCTTCTGCAGTTTCTCATTTAAGCTTGCCACCAGAGCTGTATCATCGGCTAATAGGTTCTGACCCACTTCACAGATCCCCTCACCCTCGACTGAATTCAGACTTGACCCTCTATCCAAACTCCTTGCATTTGCCTCCCCTTCCATCCCATCCATAAACAGGGTAAACAGCAACAGTGATATTACAAATCTTGACACACTCTCATCTTCTCCTGGACCCATTCAATTTTCTCCTACACCTTGATTCAAACTCCTCACTCCTGTTTGCTTTCCTATTACACATTATATTCATGGTACCTTCCACAAAGTATATCTATCTTATCATATGCTTTCTCTATATCCATGTATTTCATATACAAATCCTCTTTTTCCAAGTATTTCTCACACAGATTCTTAAAAGCAAACACCTGGTCCATGCATACTCTTCCACTCATGAAGCCACATTGTTCTTCCCCAGTCTGATGCTCTGAGCATACCACCACGCTTTCAGTTACCACTCAATAACAGTATACTTCTTAGATATAAGTATTTCTTTTTGTTAAGTTTCATAAGGTTTTCAAAAGTTTTGTACCTAACTCTGTGGGCCGTTATCGGCACACTATTTCTGCTACAACTACTATCACTAATACTACTACAGAACAACAACTTTTTCTATTTTTTTCTCATTTTTGCAAGGTTACACACTACTGATGGGATGTGAGGTTTGTGCACATGTAAGAAATACAGATGGCATGTGCAGATGGTAAAAAACATGAACTAGTATACTGGATTACTGAATGCAGTGAAGTATTTACAAGCATGATATATCCATTTTGGTGTTTTCCTCCTGTCACTTACTGTGGGATGGGGCACTGGACAATAACAGGGTGAATAAATTATGACAAAATCTGTGAGAAGAAGGAAACTTCTTGTTCTTCACCATAGGTTTTCTGATACAGCTTAAAAACACATTAAGTTTACAGATCTGTTCACTCATTTTTGTTATCAATATAATAGAAACTTGTGAAACTTGTCCTAATATGCAATCACAATTTGTGAATTTATTTCCTTCATTTCTACTTCAGTTTAGATGGGATACATCATGATCATGCAGCTTCATTCCTCAATTATATGGTGTCTTCACATATAATCATTGTAAACAAAGTCTTTTGCAGTACTAGAGTCATTCAATCTACTAATGGTCTTGCTGTAAAAAAAGCTAGGTAGTCTAGTAATAGATATCCCCACAACTGTTGGAGCAGCAAAAGTGTTTCCCACTGAAAAAAGCATTGTGTAAAACATTTCAAGCTGCATACAATTTGTTTTTCACTTTTGTAAAATCCCAAAATTCAAAAGGTTTACTAGAAACACTTAAAGTATATACATCTTGTTATCTTACCCGCAAGCATTTTTGTGACTGCTGGAGCAACGTTTACTTCACACAGACACTCATATGTAGCTGCATGGTATAGTCTCACAGAAGCTGAATTATGTACTGATATCCAAACTCCATGACCTGCTGATACCATACATGAGACACCTCGCCCATTTTCCCCACCAACCACAAACGAATGCTGTTGAAGAAAACATTATTCATATGTACGTAGAATCACGTAGAATCATATATGATAGAAGACTTAAAGTCTACTGTTACTAAGACAGACCTTGGTAAACTTCCTACAGCACTGTTGTTTATCACATTAACCTCACCTAATTCCCACTACACATGTCCTCATTTGAATAGGATAATAGAAAGCACAACATTCAAGGATATTAAAAATGGACGGGTGAATGTGAATTGAGAGAACACTCTATATTTCACTTATTTACAGATTACTTACTTCCACCTGTAGTGACACAGTACTGAGGGCCCGAACAGTGTTCATGGCTGCACACCACAGCTTCCCAGCTACAGCCATCATTTTGGTTACTGGTGCTGCAGCTGTGCTGATGCTTACAACTTGTCTGTCTGCCACATTCCATCCTCCACAGAGGTCTCGGCGATATATAATGATATCTCCATTCGCTAAGGATGCAAATACTCGATTGTCTAGATGACTGTTGAAGAAAAAAGTTATATTAGGCATGATGAGGTGTATCAGCACAGTATGGAACCTAAAAGATCATGAGTCTTCCTCTGAACTTAATGCTTTACTGTATCAATACCACCACATTTTCTATTGAAAATCATGTTCATCAGAGATGAATTCAAATTTTGATCTCGTCAATTTCCTAATAAAACAAAATTAACCAAGATTTTTTCATGCAAACACTCTCAGCAGCCCTCAATATCTAGTTCTCTAATCACTTGTTGAGTAAACATAATGAGGGAGAACACATGACTAATTATACCACAGTCACATTTAATGGAAGTAAAAAATTGTACTATACTGTGTTTGGATGCTGTCTAAAATATCTGCTTAAAAGCAATGGCTTAATCACCTACTAAACTTTACCAATTTTACCTTCCTAGCCATGATGTTAAGAACTCCAGTCAGCTGATACTTAAATCATTTGGTGAAGATTGCTGTGAGTGCTCCAGTCAAGGCTAATGATTTGTCAATCATTCTGCCAAGTCTACGAGTTAGCATGAGATTTTTCAGGTGTTTGTTTATGTACTGGATAAACTGACAATTATTTACAGATTCTTTATTTGTGTTATATATCTCTTTCTAGTATTTTATTAGTGAAAGCTTTATGCTTTCTTTTAATCTGATCAATAATACTGACCTGTGGGGAGTCCAGGCTTATCAATCATTTACTAAAGGAATTATTGTCAAAGTAGATCATTATGATCCATGATAGTTGGTAATAATGGCTTATGGAGACTAATAGCTTCATGTACACTCATTTCATGTCTGAAGGTGAATATGGAGTATCCAAATACACTTCCAGATCATCCATAAATGTCTAAAACTATGGCCTTTTGGGAATCATTTGTTACTGATTATTTATTTTATGTTTTAATGTGGATTCTATGTGTCCTAAATATATTTTGTATGAATCATCCTTGCTGCACATCACACAAAATATCTGGAATATGATAGTCTTATATTGTTAAAGACTCCCACCAATTGTCTGATCTTCCAATACTAACTATTTGGATTTTTAAAACATAGTCCTTCCAAGGGTCAAAGAAATCAAAATAGTAATGGGTATTACTGTAAAGCATAACGTCTGCTACTTAATCCATACACTTTTAAGCATGATGAACAGTGAAAACCAGGTACAATATGATATAAGAATATATATTTTCTTTCACACATTTGTCATTTCCTGCAGTAATGATGTAGTGACAAAAATAGATGAACAAGAACCATATTTGCTCACATTTGCTATTTAGTTCTTTTATATAATGCACTGAAACCAGAGCCCCTTATCCACAGTTGAGCCCCGCAGAACATTCCATGGCTGCTTCACATGTCTAGGCTCAACACACCGACTGCGAGAGCAAGGTAACGTCAAGAACAGATGACAAAGCCTTAGAGGGGAAAATTCCTCATCTGCCTCCTTGCTGTGTTCCTTCTTTTGGAAAGTAATACAAGAAGGGATGATTTCCAGCCACCTGATTCCACCCCTTGAGGTCACCTTCTCATGACATGCAAGGAATACATGAGCAGTACTCCTTCTCCCCTATCCCCAGAGATAATATATATATATATATATATATATATATATATATATATATATATATCTATATATATATATATATATGTATTT